>JAAGEH010002528.1:656973-709082 GCA_011751065.1 Lasiurus cinereus | reverse complement strand
ATATATATATATAAAAGGCTAATATGCAAGTGTCCCCTTGGGAATTTGTCTGGCAGCTAGAAGGTCCTGATAAGCCCTAATCACCAGCCAGGCCTGGGGACCCTACTTGTGCATGAATTTTGTGCACTGGTCCATATATATGTATGTGTACACACACACACACACACACAAGGTAAATGTATTAAACTTCAAAGGCAACCTATTAGAAATGTTAACACTTTCTCCTCTTATGGTGGCTATGGAGAGTCACAACTCACCTTTTCCTCAGCAAATTAGGACCTAATGCCTACAGTAGCTGCACCTCTTGCTCCAAACAAGCCACCACACAAAGGCCACACCCCCAAGGCTGCTCCCAGCCAATGAGTGAGCTCCATAGGGTACTAAACAAAGCCCAAGGCTATCTAAAGGGCAATCCTAAAAATAAAATAAAATAATTAATAAAGTGCAATCCTTGTACCACTCACAGCCATGTTCTCAGAGCAACACACTCAGAGGCTCTTTTTACCTATTCTCTCTCCCTCTTCCATTTCTGCTTCTTTTTCTCTCTTTTTATGGGTGTCAGATATCTACTGGTGTCTGACGGTGCTTCTTTCTGCCTTTTCCTGCTCCCTTCCCTTCACTAGGTTTCCTTCCCCATAAACCTCTTTCACATATGATTCTTTTTTGCATCTGCTTCAAGAATCTTACTGAAAACCTCCACAAACAATAGTTCATATCTCCCTTCCCAGCTTTAATTTATCTGTTTGGCCTTTACTATTCTTTGACCCTTCCTACTTATTTACCTTGTTGATTGTATTTCTCTTCTCTCGTTAGAATGAATCTAAGCTCCATGAGGTCAAGGGATTCTGTTGGTTCTCTATTGTATCCATAATACAGTGGCACTTCAAGATACGAGTTTAATTTGTTCCGTAACCTTGAGGCGTGGGAAAGTATGAGACGCTCGAGTCTCTGATAAACTGGTGGGTCGTGTGCAGCCGACCGATCCTCTGCAAATGTTGCTCGTATTTCAAAGCAAAAATCGCTCACTTGACGGCTCGTATCTCAAAAATCTCGTATGTTAGGGCACTCGTATTTTGAGGTACCACTGTACTTAGAATGCTTCCTGGCTTACAATAAGTACTCAATAAACATTTGATAAGTAAATTAACGAAAGGACATTAAGTAAGACTTGAATAACATTCCTGAAAAAGAGAAATATCCCAGTAGAATTTTTAAAAGTTCAACTTGAAAAATAAAATACTTAAAAATAGACAAGCAAATGCCAAAAAGATAGAAATGTATGATATGAGATATTGAAGAGTATAAAGATACAATAATGAAAGCACCCTGACACCAATTTGGACATTGACAGATTGGTCAGTAGGATAAAATGAAGTCCAATGTCAAGCAGTTTTAAGAACTTGGAATATGAAAAACATGGCATTTAAAATTTGTATAAAAAGGATTATTCAACAAGCAATGTTAGGAAATCCAGCCATCTGGGGGAAAAAATAGATCTGAACTTTATGTCATATACAACTTATATGCCATATTGAGCAAAGATTTAATATCCTATCTAATAAAAGAGTAATATTCAAATTGATCATCACTCCAAAACACAAGATGGCTGCCCCCATTTGGACACAAGATGGCCAGCAGGGGAGGACCAGGCCTGCAAGGGAGAGCAGTTGTAGGCAATCAGGCCATCAGGGGTGGGGCAGTTGAGAGGGACCAGGCCTGCAAGGGAGGGCAGTTGGGGGCTATCAAACCTGCAGGGGAGGGCAGTTAGGGGTGACCAGGCTGGAAGAGGAGGGAAGTTGGGGGCAACTGGGCCTGCAGGGAAGAGAAGTTTGGGGGGAGGGGTCCAGGCCTGCAGGGGAGAGCCATTGGGGGGACTAGGCCTGTAGGGGAGGGCAGTTGGGAAGGGTCAGGCTTGCAGGGGAGGGCAGTTAGGGGCAAACAGGCTGGCAGGGGAGCAATTAGGCATCAATTAGGCTGGCAGGGGACTGGTTAGGGGATGGTCAGGTTGGCAGGCAGAAGCAGTTAGGGCCAATCAGGAAGGCAGGCAGGTGAGCAGTTGGGAACCAGAAGTCCTGGATTGTGAGAGGAATGTCTGACTGCCCATTTAGGCCTGATCCTACTGGGACATCCCTTGAGGGCCCCAAATTGGAGAGGCTACAGGCTGGGCTGAGGAACACCCCTCCCCCATGCATGAATTTCCTGCATCAGGCCTCTAGTTAAAGATATAAAGTACTAGAAGAAATATATATCTGTATTTGGGGGATGAAGAAGATAATTATAGCATGCTGCTAGTGGCAAAAACATAAATAAAATATTAATAGATTAGATAATCTGAAAAACAAAACAATAATCAATACATCTGTATATTAAAAAATGTAAATAACACTGGATTGTTTCCAACCAAATTAATGGTTGGGAAAAAATACATGCTATGCATAAGACAAAGATTAATTTTTAATGACTGTATCATTATTTCATCAGTATAAATAATTACATACTTAACAAAGAGATCTTAAGAAATCAATAAAAAATATGAAAAGATTATTTATAAAAGAAATATAGCTCAGTTGGTCAAAGCATCATCCTGATATTCCCAGGTGGTGGATTCCATCCCCATTCAGGGCACACACTAGATCAACCAATGAATGCATAAATAAGTGGAAGAACAAATCAATGTTTTTTTCTCTCTCTCTACTTTCCTCTCTCTCGCAAATCAATTTAAAAAAAGAAGAAATACAAACAACCTATATAATTATGAGAAAATATTTAACTCATAGAATTATAATAAAAAACCATAAGGCAACATTTTCACTGTTACAAGACAAATATAATGTTTACATTAAATAGAGAAAGTATCTATTTTTATGCCATTGATGATTCTGTCAATGATCTTTTTGAAGGATTATTGGGCACTCTATTTTTTAAAACTTATGATTGTATATATAGTTATATATCTTTTGAGCTATGGCTTTTTCTTTGATGATTGTACCTTAAGAAAATAACCATAGATATGAGCAAAAAATTAACTAAAAATATGTTCTTTACACTATCCCTTATAAATTGGAAGTAATTTAAATATTCATAAGAAGAGACTGGCAGAATAAATTAAGATAAAATGTAGTTCAGCCTTTTAATAGAAAAATGTTTAATGTCAGACAATGCTCAGGATAAACTAGATTATTCTGCAATAACAGCACCAAAGCTTTCGGCGTCTTATACAAAGACCTATAGAGAGAGGGTGACTTTCAAGGACCGTTCTTGTCCATGTGTTGGCTTAGCACTTCACATATATCCATCTTATGACACCTCCATGTGACAACAGAGAGAGAGAAGATTCAATGCTTCCACTCCAAAATGATATATGCCACTTCAATGCCCATTTTCTTTGCCAAAGTCAGTGGTCACATCCACTCTCAAAGGACTGTGAAGTAAGTCATGTAGTAGGCCTGGAAACAGAGAAAAAATGGATATTGATGAATAATAGTATTGCTTACCATGCAGCGGTTTTATTAAGAGTTTAAAATGATAAAACCATGTGTAAAAATTGTGTGTGTATGAGGGTGTGTGTACACACATAGATATAGACAGATGCGTATATAGAGTCAACAGAGAATCTTTCAGGCTTGCAAGACTGGGAATTAATTTTTATTTTCTCCTTTCCTGCATTTTTAACATTTTCCACAAAAATTATAACATTTAAATAAACAGTAACAAAGAAACGGTTGGAAATATTTTCTTTTTCTTTGTAAATGAATATTATATATCTACAACTGTTTGAAGCCCAGATTTTTGGATCTTTTAAGAAAGTAATGTTCTTTACATTTTACCCTTTGCCATTTTTGATTATTTCTATCTCTTTTCTGCACTGCTTTGTTCAGGTCCTTAAGCTGAATAAATCCTTAAACTTTGTTTGAGTGGTAGACTTTAATTTCCATTCCCATACAATGGTGCTCAATGTGTGCGGTTGAACCATGATTACGGTAGCATTACTCCTCTTAAGAAGACATAGGAAGCTGAGACCGGTTTGGCTCAGTGGATAGAGCGTCGTCTTGTGGACTGAAAGGTCCCAGGTTCGATTCCAGTTGGGGGCGTGTACCTTGCTTGCAGACACATCTCCCACAGTGGGGCGTGCAGGAGGCAGCTGATCGATGTCTCTCTCTCATCGATGTTTCTGACTTTCTATCTCTCTCCCTTCCTCTCTGTAAAAAATCAATAAAAATATATATTTTTAAAAAAGAAGACATAGGAAAAGACACACAGAGTTAAGTGTGTTCTGAAGGCATGTGAGCAGTTGCCCACCGCAGTGATTTAAGATATGATCTTTTCTCTCTTATTCTCAGCCACAAGTGTTCTTAAAGGGGGAAGAAAAGAAAGAAGGAAAAGAACTCCATGCATTTTGATGATCACAGGACCTGACCCCATTTTGCTTAGCAAAGAATTTGGAAGTTTGAAATGTAAACCTGAGGCTTCCACTTCATTCTTGCCCCTTAGAATTCAAGTGACTGTGTGGGTAGAGGGGAAAGGCCAGCTGAACAGGACCCTTCAGGGGCTGCTGGCTATTTCCCCGAGCTTTCCCAGACGGTCTGCACCCTGCGAACACGGCCTAACATTAAGATTAATGAGTTGAATCTGCGCTAGATGACAGGCTCTCCGGCGTGCCTCCAGACCAGCCTCCACACAGAACTGCTCGTGGGGATGAAGCTGCCTCTTTAGAGAGATAGATCTGGGTATTCACAGGTTCTGATGAGATGCTTACTCTCTTTCAATTTGGGGGATCCAGAAGGAGATTGCACGGTCTAGAAGCTTGCATCTCTTTCACTCCTGAAGAATGTTGCTAATCTGTCTGCTGTGACTCTTGATTTTCTTGGCTTTTGTTCTGAATCTTTAAAATGAACCGACCCTATTTCATTTACCAAACAATAGGGGTGCCTGTCAGTTCATCAGTCTGAGCCAATTATTCCCATTTATCAGTATGGCGGCCATGAAAGAACTACTTGAGCTCACTTAAACATAAAAGTGCGATTTAGTTTAAGGATACATACAGAGCTACCCAAAATCTGTGTTCTAACTTGAGAGAGAGAGAGAGAGAGAGAGAGAGAGAGAGAGAGAGAGAGAGAGAGAGAGAGAACCAGAATGGTGTTTCTTGTATCAGAGGACTTAGGACTCCATGTCCAATAAATAGAGACCTTAGTTCAGTGTAATGAATTCAATTGTGTCAGCTGATACTACTCATGGATGGTGTGAGGCAGTTTTTAGGGAACGGTGATGGTAAAGTATCCAGTGAATCACTATATAGAGAGGGCATGCTATCGAGAACACTTTAGAGCAGTGGTTCTCAACCTGTGGGTTGAGACCCCTTTGGGGGTTGAACGACCCTTTCACAGGGGTTGCTTAAGACCAGCAGAAAACACCTATTTCCCACGGTCTTAGGAACCAACAGACCGCTTCTCGGTGTAGCAAAGTGTAGCAATGTAGTTTACGGTTGTCATATGAAGACTGTTACCCATGCTTCACCACGATTCAAGACAATATTTCATTTATTTGTAATTAGAAATAAATATTTCACAATATATAATTACATATTGTTTTTGTGATTAATCACTATGCTTTAATTATGTTCCATTTGTAACAATGAAAATACATCCTGCCTATCAGATATTTACATTACAGTTCATAACAGTAGCAAAATTACAGCGATGAAGTAGCAACGGAAATAATTTTATGGTTGGGGGTCACCACCACATGAGGAGCGGTTTTAAAGGGTCGCGGCCTTAGGAAGGTTGAGAACCACTGCTTTAGAGGCTCCCATGGTAGGCATACCAGTCTCCATCGGTGCTCACTTCCCTTCCTATAGTGCATGGAGTATTGCATCCTTCAGCAACCATGCAGGTAAGTGAGGCTATGTAATTAGTTCCCTTCAACCCTGGTGAAGTGAAAGATGTCACTTCCGGGTAGAAGCAATAATATTACCATAATTTCCAGTGTATAAGACGAGTTTTTAGCCCAGGAAAATCTCAAAAGTCGGGGGGTAGTCTTATACGCCGGTGTCATCTTATAGGGCGAGTATATCCCAAACTCTATATTTTAACTGGAAAAGTTGGGAGTCGTCTTATACGTCCAGTCATCTTATACGCCAGAAAATACGAGACATAATTATCCCGTCCTAACTGGTTTGGCTCAATGGAAGAGCATCGGCCTGTGGACTGAAAGGTCCCAGGTTCGATTCTGGTCAAAGGCATGTACCTTGGTTGTGGGCACATCTCCAGTAGGAGGTGTGCAGGAAGCAGGTGATCAATGTTTCTCTCTTATCCATGTTTCTAACTCCCTATCCCTCTCTATAATTATCTAGTCATGCTATTCCCTGATGAGTCAACCAAGAAGGCTACACAGCAGCCTGGAGTTTGAGGTAACCCCATGGAGAATGGTTGCCCATGGATAGATAACTGGATCAGTAGCTAAATTTACTTCAGTGAGACATACAGCTTTGTGATATTAAAATACAGTGGTACCTCGAGATACGAGTTTAATTCGTTCCATAACCTTGAGGCGTGGGAAACTATGAAACGCTCGAGTCTCCGTAAACTGGTGGGTCGTGCGCAGCCGGCCGATCCGCGCAATTACTCCTATCTCAAATGTTGCTCGTATTTCAAAGCAAAAATCACTCACTTGACAGCTCGTATCTCAAAAATCTTGTATGTTAGGGCACTCATATCTCAAGGTACCACTGTACTCAGATTTGGGGGTTGTTACTACTTACTCTGTAGGTTGCTTCTAAGTCATCTCTAGGCTGTACTGAAGTCTGGCTTTGCAGACTCATTGATCTGGCCCCTGGTTCAGGCCATTGATGATCTAGCCCATCCAACCCTGGATCTTCCAAAACATTCAGCCACCAAAGGACTAGATCCCATCTCTAAGACCTTTAAAGCAAACAACTGCTCTGCTGAAGCCAGCTGCTGTACCACTCTTCCCATGTGTCCTTTCGTCCTACAATCTTTCTTCTGGAAAGAGTTTATGAGAATGGGCTTTGGCTTCAGATGAGCTTGGGTACAAATCCAGCCTCAACTATTTCTAGCCAAGAAAATGGAAGAAATAAGAAAGTTGATTCATCTCTCTAAAAGTTTTGTTTCCTTATAGAGATGGCATTGACAGTCATTTACTCATAGAATTGTTGAAAAGGTAAAAAGAGATGATGTGAATAAAGTACCTGGCAGGAAGTGATGTCATAAGGCTCATGCTCCTTAAATCTGGTTATTCTTATTCTTATCAGCTCTTCCTCAGTTCAGGGTCAGTTTCCAAATCCTTACGTACTTTCCTTATGAGTCACCTTATGGCCAGGATCGCCCAGTTCTGGAAGATATGAGATGACCTAACATTGTATTCCAAAATCTTCCTCTACTGGCGTTTTCCTTGGGGTTTAAAGCTAGGGGTTTTACCTTCTTAAGTAGAGGCTCATTAAAGAAACAGGTGCCAGTGACTTCCTTTGCTATCTCAGCGCACGCTCCCAAGCAATCTGTTGTCTGAACAGTAAGAAGGAAAGAATAAGCCATGTGCCCACTCCCCTTTGGGTATTGGGTCAGCTGATACTGGAGGGCTATGCTTTCAAGAGTGAATCCTCTTTATTCTCTACCTCTTATTTTTCTTTAGTTCACCCATCCTGTGTTCTAGCCATTCTGGACATTTATCATTCCCTCCAGAGCCATGCTTTCCTCACCTACTGACATTCATACATATTCCTTAGATTTGATAAGCTGGAGTTGTCACTTTACTTTCTAAACATCAGTTTCCTTTTATTCAAAGTGGGAATAATAATTCCTACCTCACGGAGTTAAAATGAGGATCAAAGAAGACAATTCATATACGACAGCACAATAAAGGCAGCTATTAATACAAGACTTTCGTATTGCGGGATTATTAGTCAAGGGTCCACAGTGTAGTTTCTGCATGTGAACCATTGTCTTCATTTAGCTCTGGATCATACTCCATTTTCAGCTTTGAAATCCTAGAGAACCCATTTTTTGAATTGTAATTTCTATATTTCCTATCCCTTATAGAAGGACCTTTTCTACCAATGAAATATTTGAGTAGCCAAATATGGAATACACCAATTTTTAGTGCACATATTGATATTTTTAAAATTCCTGATTATCAACTAAGTTATTAGGTCCTTAATTATAGGGCCATGTCTTTTAAAAAAATATATATTTTATTGATTTTTCACAGAGAGGAAGGGAAAGAGAGAGAAAGTTAGAAACATCGATGAGAGAGAGACATCAATCAGTTGCCTCCTGCATGCCCCTCACTGGGGATGTGCCCGCAACCAATGTACATGCCCTCAACCAGAATCGAACCTGGGACCCCTCAGTCCGCAGGCCGATGCTCTACCCACTGAGCCAAACCGGTTTTGGCAGGACCATGTCTTAAAGCCTTTTTGTCTCTACAGTTTCTTAAAAGAACAAGAGCTCAGTCTAGCTGGCATGGCTCAGTAGTTGAGTATCAACTTATGAACTAGGAGGTCAAGGTTTGATTCCGTTAGAACACATGCCCGGGTTGTGGGGATCAATTCCCAATGGAAGGTGTGCAAGAGGCAGCCAATCAATGATTATCTCTCACTATTGATCTTTCTCTCTCTCTCTCCCTTCTTCTCTGAAATCAATAAAAATATATTTTTAAAAAACTGAAAACAAAAAAAGAACCAGAGTTCAGATAAATCTGATTCTGATGGTGATGACAATTGCTTTTCCTTGACCATGACTTTAAATTTAAGCAGCCCAAGGTAATGCCCTGATTTTCAAACTTTTATTTCAGTCATGAAACCCTATTGGCAATACAGTATTACAGAACTGCAGTAGATATTACGGGTCACAGCTGAGCTGCTCTCCATGACATAGAAGAGGGTATCAGAGTGGTTCACTTTCCATCTCTCCATTCCCGATTCACAGAGTGACAGGACTCTAGGTGTCAGAGGAGCTGGAATGGAGTCCGCCTCAAAGTCAAGACAGGTGAAGATCTTGGTCATGTCACTTTAACCATGGTGACTTCAGCTACCTCATCTCCAAAACAGAGAATTGTTTGCAAAATGGAAGTAAGAAGGCAATATAAACATATTGCCATTCATGCTGATGCTTTACATTTTAGAGTGAGCAACGCTCTCTGTGGTCCTATATTCTTTGTCCTCAAATGTGGTGTGATATGAGAAAGGTTCAGGGTCTAAAACGAAGGTAATTATGAGAAAATTGACAGTGTCCTGGTTTAAAGTACAATATATCCCTGGGTAGAATGCATAGGCTTAGAAGGTCTGGCTTCATGTGTAGTAGAGAGGAGAGGAGTGGATGGGAGACATCATTTCTACAAGTCTAGGAATTGGCCTATACACCTTCCTTCTCTTTGCCTCTACCCCTAGTCCTCTCCCACATTCTTCTTTTCTTCTCATTTTCCCCATTCCCATTTTAAAAAGGCTTCTCTACTGGAACATCATTGTACTAACAATTATTGTAATTATCTCTGTCTAATCACCTGTATTTGGTTCTCTTTCCATAGTAGAGGATTAGAATTGCTCAACTAATCTTTTTTATCATCTTTATAAAATCCCAAAGTAAAGAGCCTACCCAGATATTGCTTTATTCCAGTGGTTCTCAACCTTTCTAATGCCGCGACCCTTTAATATAGTTCCTCATGTTGTGGTGACCCCCAACCATACTTCACAACTGTAATTTTGCTATTGTTATGAATTATAATGTAAATACCTGTGTTTTCCGATGGTCTTAGGCGACCCACAGGTTGAGAACCACTGCTCTATTCAGCTATCAGCCTAGGAGGACCCTGCATGACTAACACAGGATAAGGGAAGGGCAGATGACTAACACAGGATAACATTCCTAGAATACTTCTCAAGTATAAATGACTCTATTTCAGGTATCTTCATATATGTAGAAATATCAAAACCAGGTGTTGCCTCGTCATCATCGAGCCGCCCATAGGGACAGGATTGCTGTGAAAAAACAATGGGAGGATGACAGGGTTTTTTAAACAGTATGGCCCTGCATGGGTGTAAGTCACCAGCAAAGAATCTGGTGAAGGTTCGAATTTGTCTTTTTCTTCCCTTCTGGCTCACCTTGCTTTCTCAGGCTGCATGCTGAGCAGTAAGCTAATGTCCTTGTCATCTCCTTCAGGGAGGATGTGTGATAGAGGTAGGGCTCCTTGATGGTGGCCTAGAGCTTTCTCCTCCACGCATTTTCCTGGAAAAACATGTTCTATCTTATTAGATTTCAGAGATGTGGACATGGTACAATATTCCTGATTCAAAACTGTCAGCTAAAAAGAGAGGAGCGAAGTATTAGATAAGTAATTTTGAAAAGATATTGAGTGAAAAGGGAATAAGGGAGTTGCAAGGGCTTTGATCAGCAAGGCCTCTGTATTTCTTACCCGTTATTCCTTATTAAAAACAAATTGATGATACCCCTTTATATTCTCAGTGAGAGGATCATTGACATGCCTGGTATGAATGGAACCAGCTCTGGGTTTTTCTGAGTCAGGCAGAGAGAAACAGGCATAGAGGGAGGTTTGGGAGGACTACTGCTTCCATTTGGAGAAGAAATCATTTAATACCTTGATATATCAATGGGCAAAAGAAATAAATGAAAAAGTCACACCGGAGGAAATGTACATAGCAAACACACAAATACTCACCTTATGTAGTTCACATGGCTGTGGGCATGAAATAGTGAAACTATAAACTCTCAAACTGTGCAGGTGGGTAAGATTTTTAGTAATGTTTCTGGGCAAGTGCTCTTGGGATCCACATTTCTACCAAATTCAGGTTCATGGGAGAGTTACCCTTCCTACCTTCTTTTGGAATTACCCTCCTCTGGAATCTCCCACTGTTTGGAACTGGTTTGTCACTTGGAACTCTCCTTTCTTTACAAATAAACTCTGCAGTAATAACAGCTCTCATTTGGGGAGTACACATCAGGAACCAGGCCTTTCTCTAAGCATTCCTGTGTTAATTTGATCCTTACTATCACCCTAAGATAGAGGTGGTCTTCTTCTCCATCTTCTTCTCATATAGGTAAGGAAACTGAAGCATAGAGCTGGGAAATAACTGAACTGGAATTCAAAACAAGGCAGGCTGACTTTGTATCCCCTAGTCTATCTCTATGTATTCACCTCTTAACCTTTTCACGGAAGCCTCTTTCTTTCTTTTTAACTCAGCTTCCCCTATGGCATAAAACGTTTATCTAGGAATTCCCCCAGGGAATGATTCAGTGGTCAAATACACATGAAAACATTTGGATAAAACACATCTCTACTCCACAGGATTTCCTGAAATTTTTTTTTGTTAGTAACATGATTCTTTTGGAAGAAGGTATATCGTGCAGTATATTTACCTGATCAGGGAACCTTTTATTTGACATTGTTTGGCTGAGCTTCTTCAACATCTGGGGGAGTTACTGTAGTGCAGGACACAACTAGGGACACTGTTTTACCTAAATAGCAGCGACCCGAGCAGAGTTTTCTTCCACACCTTCACATCTCATGGAGATGCAGGCTTAGGGGAAGTTTTAGCTACTTCCAAACCATTGCTCTTTGATCTGCATGATAATGGAAGCCTTCTTCCTTTGAGGCTAATGACATTCATCTATCCCACTGATACTACTTCTCATTGCTTTTATTTGCTTAACCCCTGACCTCTTCCCTTCTTCACTGAAGACTTTGGCAATTGCCAGAGCTATTTTCCTCTCCACCCCAATTCCTCCAACTGTCATGGGCAACTGTTACAGAAAATCGGAATAACCAAACCATGCTCGGAGAGCTTGGAGTTACATTTAATACGCGTGGGTCCAGAGGAAAATGTTTTTCAAATTCTGGGCCCCAACATGCAGAAATTTTCCCTATTTATATGTTTTTACCTTCTTTGTCTCCCAAATATGGAGTGTTTCCCGCCCCTTTGCAAGTTCTTAAAGGGCCCCTATGTGCTGAGGCCTTGAGGCCTTAACCAAAGGCCTGGCCTGGTGCAGCACTGATCATTTTGTCCAGGGAAGTTTTAATGGTCTCTCTGAAGTGAGAATAGTCTCATTTCCCTTATTATTTAAGCAAGCAAGCATCTACAGAAGCCAATAGCAAGGTTAAAATTTCAAACAGCAGCTTTTATATGAGATGGATGCTTCACAACATCTATGTCGTTGAACCACCCAGGAGTCAGACCTTGAAACTCCTTGTCTCTGACTATCCATGACCCTTCCTTCCCTTCAGTCACCGACATCACTTGGTAATGGTGATGGCCAAGAATCCACCATCAATAAGATGTAACCTTCTGTATCCCACAATGACCCAAATTTCCATCTTTCTAGCTAACTTCTTTCTTTACAAATCCCCTGATTCTTCACCACATCAAGACCACTAAACTCCCAAGCTTTCCCTTACCACATGGCCATTGCCCCTGTTTCTAATGCTTCCCTTTCTACCCTGTCTAGTCTCGATTTCTTTGTGGTGCACAACCACAAACCCATTGCTGGTATCCTCAAGCTTTTCACCCTCTTATTCTTTTGCTAGGCATTTGTAATTCTGCTTGGTCATCCTTTCATTCCTGTTATTAAAGGTTCTCTTCTCAATCTAGGAAATTCTTCTGCTTGGATGAAAAAAGGAAGATGATGTTTATCATTTTCTCTATTTAAGTGAGGTGGCTCTTCCACTTTCCTTTCCAGTCTATACAAGTAATAGTGCTTTATATTCATCTCTCATCTTCCTTCCTCCCAGGATTATCAGAAATTAACCTCCAGTATTTGTGATGCATTCAATGAAATCAGTTTCAGGAGTGAATGTTTATAATAAGTTTATTTCTATAATCAGAATATCACAGATTAGCATTTTCAGGCTTTTCCCCTTCTTCAGCAGGCTGTATACTTTCAACATCACTTTTCATTACGGTTCTCAATAGGTTGAGCCTGTCCCTTCCATAATCATCCCTAGTGCAGAACTGTTTCGGTTCCTCTTAACAACTTTTGTTTTAAGCTAATTTAGATTTTTCCTGATTTACTTAACATTCTTGCTGTTCAGAAGACCTTTTGTGATGTGCAGCCAGGATACCCACCAGAAAAATCCACGTGTGTAAGGGGAAGAATGTATTTCATGGTCTACATCTTCTGGGGGCTAGACTTTTTGACCCCAGCAGAAATCATGAAGGGTCCTCTCAGGCTGCTAGCTGAATACAGCGATATCTGTGTAGGTTCTTTACTTTGGGATTTTATAAAGATGATAAAAGGATTAGTTAAGCAACTCTAACCCTCTACTATGGAAAGAGAACCAAATACAGGTGATTAGACAGAGATAATTGCAATAATTGTTAGTACAATGATGTTCTGTTAACGTGCAGGTCTTCCTCTGTAATGAACTACAGGTAACCCTGATCCAGTTGGATCAAGAAAGCTTCTCTTACCCAGACCTGGCCTCGATTCCTGGCCTGGATTCCCATCCATTTGAGCTCCAGGTGTGTGCTCTGTGCCATCTTGTCCCATTGAATTTATTCTCAGTCATTTCTTCTGTGGTTAGTCACTGCTGTCAGCCTTCTCATAACCTGAGTGTGGAGTCCTGAGCTCACTCCATGAGCATTTATTTTCACTTGTTGAGTAGGAGAGCTCTGAGCTGGAAGATTAGAACAAGGAAAGACATTTGCTGATCACCAGTGACATTGTCTACTTCCTTCTCCATCTACCTGTTGGCCAGTACCTGCATTTCTTTCAGTTTCTGGGACATTTGTCCTTCTTCTCCCAAGTGCAACTGCCAGAGTAAGAGGCAATGGTGAAATGTCCAGAAATTAACAACCTAAAGCAACCCTCAACCAATGACTCTTAGGCATGGCTGTATAAATACCCCAGCTTCCTCTCTTCTCAAGCAGGACATTTGTGGCAAATGTGTTCTGCGTCATTTCCCAGTTTCCCCTGGGATGAGTTCTAGTCACCCATGAGGGTAGCTGGCTTAACTGCACACTCTTTGCGGTCCACCTTCTTCCTTGAATTATTTTTTCTGGTACCCTACTGGGATTCCTAGCACGTCCCAAATAAAATGTCTCCCTCAAATTCTTGTATTGGGGGGCTCTGCTTCTCAACTGACCAAAATTTAAACAAGCATTACACATTGTTTGAGAAGCATTAACTCGGGGCTATTCTATTTAATCATGTAACACACTCTACTGTAAGCTATCCTGGCCAAGGACTTTGAATTTCATTTTTTTTATTGTGATAAAATAGATATAATAGAAAATATACGATTCTAACCATTTGAAGTGGCATAAAGTACATTCACATGGTTGTACGACAATCACCACATCCATCTCCAGAACTCGTTTCCTCTTATAAAACTTAAACTCTGTATCCATTAAAAATAACTTCCCATGATCCCCTCCCCCAAGTCCTGCCAATCCCCATTCTACCTTTTTTTTTTTTAAAGAAAAAGGTAAAGATAAAAATTATGGACAACAAAGCGTCAACAAATACCTATCTATCAACAAGTGAATCTCAAAATCAATTCAATAAAAAGTCTGATGAACAGAATAAACTAGTGAATCTAATAGAATCAGGGCCAGAGAAAGGGATGGGACTGACAATTCTAGGGAGGGAAAGAGTGTGAAGGGTTCGGGAAGGGACTGGACAAAAATCTTACACCTATGGATGAGGACCTTGGCGGGGGGTAAGAGCATGGGTTGTGGGGGGGGGGGATGGGGAATCCGGTGGAGGGGAGCTCTGTGGGGAAAAAAAAGGAGCATCTGTAATAATCTGAACAATAAAGATTTATATAAAAAAAATCATTCCTTCATGCCCCAGACTCTGGTAACCATCATCTACTCTCTGTTCCTGATTTCAGCTTTAAAACCATATATTCCACATATAAATGAGATCACAGACATCAAAGACCTAAGTTCTCTGTAAAGTAGCCCAAGAATGACTCTACCCAAGAAATGGTTATATTTCTCTCGGGGTTTCAGGGTCTGCTTACCCCTATTAAGTGTGGTTCTCAAGCCATGAAATACACAATAATTCCTGGAATAACAGTAGGGGGTTTAATTCTTAGGAGCAAAAGGAAGCCAAGAAGATGATTTCCAATGATATTGAGATTATTAGAGGCTACTAACAGTGTGAACTTTCTGAAATGTGGTTGATTAGTGCATTATAGATTTAAAGCAATTTATGGAATTATATTCTGAGCAGCCTGAAAGTAAATGTGTTCCATATGATTAGAGCAGCTGCATAGCAGTCCAGAGGAATGCACTCAAATGCTTCCTGCTAATAGAGAAAGCCTTCAAATATACTATTTACATGCATGCATTCATTTAACTATTCTACCCAAATTATTATTGGGCACCTACCACGAGGAACATACTGTGTTAAGAACTGGACACATAGAGATGAAATTTGAGATTCCCTCCCCTCAAGAAGCTCATTGTTAAATCTGATACACGTAAGTCAGCAATTACATTTGAGAATAGAAACATGGAAGAGAAACAAAGACCAAAGTTTGATCCCTAATCAGATTGGTGTTCAGGTAGAGTTTCCCTGAGCTGAGAGGCCCAAGCTCACTCTTTTTTAAAAAATATATATATATTTTATTGACCTTTCACAGAAAGGAAAGGAAAGGGATAGAAAGCCAGAAACATCGATGAGAGAGAGACATTGATCAGCCGCCTCCTGCACACCCCCTACTGGGGATGTGCCCGCAATCAATGCGCATACCCTTGACCGAAATCAAACTTGGGACCCCTCAGGCCCTAGCCCGATGCTCTATCCACTGAGCCAAACCGGTCTTGACCCAAGTTCACTTTTGAAGGACACTTGGGATGACGGGGCAAGAGAAGGCAGACACTCCAGGAAGAAGTATCATCAGGAGGAAAATCTGAGGGTGGCTCATTCTAAAATCTGCAAGAATTCCTTTAGGGCTGGATCCTACGGTATCCAGGGTGGTGCCATGTGAAAGGCAAGGCTGGAGAATTGGCCAAATAGGTGAGCATGGGATACCATGGTATTTGCATTAATGGACATGGTAATAAATGGGGAGTCAGAAAATTTGTTAAACTGGGGTATAATATAGTTTGATGGCACATCTCAAGCTGTAGTGTGATACTTTTTCATGCTTTAAGCTTGTTCACAAGAATGGGTACAGTGACAAAGAAATGAAGTCTTTTCTCCATCATGGAAAGAACTCAGATTGCCCATGTTATGTAAAGAAAGGCAAATGTCCATCTCTAGCCATCCTTTATCTTGTTCCTTTGACTCAAGCGACAAGCAAGCCAACCTTACTGCACTAGTTATTCCTTCCTGCTAGAACATGCTTCCCTCGGATTTGTCAGGGCAAAGATTCCCAATTTATTCAGATCTTGTCTCAGCAAGAACTTTTAATCAGGGGTGTTTAATCAGCACCCCTCCTCCCCAGCTCTGTAACCTGATGATCTTCTTCATTGCACTTACCACCACTTGGTATTTTATATCAATGTACTTACTGGTTTGATTTCTGCCTCTCCCACTAGGATGTAAGCTCCATGCAGGTGGGCAGGAGTGTTTTCTTTCTTTCTTTTTCTTTATTGATTGAGGTGTTGCATATCCCCTTATTGTCTTCCCTCCTCCTCCCCGCTCATGCCCTCACCCCCTGGTGTCTGTGTCTGTTGGTTATGCTTATATATACATGCATACAAGTCCTTTGGTTGATCTCTCCCTCTGACCCCAATTCAATAAATTGCTTTAAATCTGTAATGCACTACCTTCCCTCTGAGGTTTGAGGGTCTGATTGATGCTTCTCTGTCTCCGGATCTGTTTTTGTTCATCAGTTTATGTTGTTCATTATATTCCACAAATGAGTGAGATCATGTGGTATTTATCTTTCTCTGACTGGCTTATTTTGCTTAGCATAATGCTCTCCAGTTCCATTCATGCTGTTGCAAATGGTAAGAATTCCTTCTTTTTTATTGCAGCATAATATTCCATCGTGTAGATGTACCACAGTTTTCTAATCCACTCATCTGCTGATGAGCACTTAGGCTATTTCCAAATCTTAGCTATTGTCAATGTGCAGCTATGAACATAAGGGTGCATATATACTTTCTGATTGGAGTTTCTAGTTTCTTGGGATATATTCCTAGAAGTGGGATCATTAGGTCAAATGGCAGTTCCATTTTTAGTTTTTGAGGAAACTCCATACTGTTCTCCACAGTGGCTGCCCCAGTCTGCATTCCCACCAGCAGTGCACGAGGGTTCCTTTTTCTCTGCATTCTCCCCAGCACTTGTCCTTTGTTGATTTGTTGATGACAGCCATTCTGACAGGTGTGCGGTGGTACCGCATTGTCATTTTGATTTGCATCTCTCCTATGATTAGTGACTTTGAGCATGTTTTCATATGTCTCTTGGCCTTCCTTCTATCTTCTTTTGAAAAGTATTTATTTAGGTCTGTTGCCCATTTTTTGATTAGGTTGTTTGTCTTCCTTTTGTTAAGTTGTATGAGTTCCCTGTAAATGTTGGAGATTAAACCCTTGTCGTTGATAACATTGGCAAATATGTTCTCCCATGTGGTGGGCTTTCTTGTTGTTTTGTTGTTGGTTTCCTTTGCTGTGCAAAAGGTTTTCATTTTGATGTAGTCCCATTTGTTTGTTTTCTCTTTAGTTTCCATTGCCCTGGGATTGATATTGGTGAAGAAATTGCTTTGGTATATGTCTGAGATTTTGCTACTTTGGATTCCTCTAGTACTTTTATGGTTTTCCATCTTATGTTAAGTCCTTTATACATTTTGAGTTTATTTTTGTACATCGTCTAAGTTGGTGGTGTAGTTTCATTTTTTTTTTCATGTATCTGTCCAATTTTCCCAGCACCATATATTGAAGAGACTGTCTTGACTCCATTGTATGTTCTTGCCTCCTTTGTCAAATATTAATTGAGCATAGTGGTTTGGCTTGATTTCTGGGTTCTCTATTCCATTCCATTGATCTATATGTCTTCTTGTGCCAGTACCAGGCTGTTTTGAGAACAGTGGCTTTGTAATATAGCTTGAAATCTGGTATTGAGATCCCACCTACTTTGTTCTTCTTTCTCAGGATTGCTGTGGCTATTTGGAGTCTTTTTTAAAATTCCAGATGAATTTTTGGAGTTCACTCTAAGTCTATGAAATATGTTGTTGGTATTTTAATGGGTAGTGCATTGAATGTATAGATTGCTTTGGGTATATGGACATTTTGATGATGTTGATTCTATCAATCCATGGACACAGTATGTTCTTCTATCTGTTTATTTTTTTCCTCTCTCTCTTTTTTTCAGTGTTCGGTAGTTTTCCATGTGTAGGTCTTTTACCTCCCTAGTTAAGTTTATTCTTAGGAATCTTAAATGGTAAATGGGACTGCTTTTTTGGTCTCTCTGTAAGTTCACTTTTGGTGTATAGAAATGCCATAGATTTCTTGGTGTTAATTTTATATCCTGCTACATTGCAGAATTCATTTACTAAGTCTAATAATTTTTTTTTATGGAGTCTTTAGGGTTTTCTATGTACAGTATCATGTCATCTGTGAATAAGGATAGCTTTACTTCTTCTTTTCCAATTTAGATGCCTTTTATTTCTTCTTCTTGACTAATTGCAATGGCTAATACTTCCAGTACTATGTTGAACAGGAGTGGTGAGAGTGGGCATCCCTGTCTTGTTCCTGTTCTTAGGGGAAATGCTTTTAGTTTTTGCCCATTGAATATGATGTTAGCTGTGGGTTTATCATATATAATTTTTATTATGTTGAGATATGATTCTTCTATTTCCAACTTGTTGAGAGTTTTTATCAATAAAGGGTGTTGGATTTTGTCAAATGCTTTTTCTGCATCAGTTGATATGACTATGTGATTTTTATATCTCAATTTGTTTATGTGATGTATCATGTTTATTGATTTGTTGATATTATACCATCCTTGCATCCCTGGGATAAATCCTACTTGGTCATGGTGTATGATCTTTCTGATGTACTGCTGGATCCAATTTGCTAGAATTTTGTTGAGGATTTTGGCATCTATTTCATGAGGAATATTGGCTTGTAATTCTATTTCATCATGTTTTCTTTATCTGGTTTTGGTATTAGGGTGATACTGGCTTCATAGAATGAGCTTGGAAGTGTTCCTTCCACTTGACTTTTTTGGATAATCTGAGGAGGATACGTTTTAATTCTTCCTTGAATGTTTGGTAAAACTCCCCTGTGAAGCTGCCTGGACCCGGACTTTTGTTAGCTGGAAGCTTTTTGATGACTGCTTAAATTTCTTCCATAGTTATTGGCCTATGAGATTTTTAGATTCTTCTTGGTTGAGTTTTGGGGAGCTTGTATTTTTCTAGGAATATGTCAATTTCCTCCAGGTTGTCTAGTTTGTTGGAATGGAGTTGTTCATAGTATTTTTTAACAATCCTTTGTATTTCTGTTGGGTCTGTTGTTATTGTGCCTTTCATTTCTGATTTTGTTTATTTGGGTTACCTCTCTTTGCTTCTTGGTGAGCCTGGCAATAGGTTCATCAATTTTGTTTATCCTTTCAAAGAACCAGCTCTCGGTTACATTGATATTTTGTAGTTTAATTTTTTTTTTTACTCTATGTCATTTATTTCTGCTCTAATCTTGATTATCTCCTTTCTTTTGCTCACTCTGAGATTTTCTTGTTGCTCTATTTCTAGTTGTTTGAGTTGTAGAATTAGATGATTTGCTACCATTTTTTCTTGTTTTGTGGGGGGTTTTTTTTGTTTGTTTTTTTTTTGAGGTAGGCCTGTAGATCTATAAACTTCCCTCTTTCATTGTGTACAATAGATTTTGGATTGTTATGTTTTTATTGTCATTAGTTTCCAGGATGTTTTTTATTTCTTTTTTGATCTCTTTATGTGCTTTTCATCACTTTGTAAATTTCCTTCCATTCTTTTCAGGCCTGAAAGAATGTTTCTGTTGAGAAATCATTTGATAATATAATGGGAGATCCCTTGTCCATAAATAGTTGTAACCCAACTATTGTTTAATAGCATGCTATTCAGCTTCCAAGTGTTTGAATTTTTTGAATTGTTTTTATTGTAGTTTATTTATAATATTATGCCATTATGGTCTGAGAAGATGCATGATATGATTTTGATTTTCTTGAATTTGGGGAGACTTTGCTTGTCATCCAGTATATGGTCTATTTTTGAAAATGTTCCATGTGCACTGGAGAAGAAGGTATATTCTGTGGCTTTGGGGTGAAATGTTCTGAAGGTGTCAATTAAGTCCTTCTGTTCTAGTGAGTCATTTAGGATTGCTGTTTCCTTCCTGATATTTTTGTCTAGAGGATTTATCCAGTGATGTCAGTAGTGTATTAAAGTCCACTACTATGATTATATTGTTGTTTGATCTCTCCCTTGGTATCTTCCAGGATTTAAAAAAAAATGTATTTTGGTGCTCCTGAATTGAGTGCATATATGTTTATCAGGGTTATATCCCATTGCTGTATCAAGCCTGTAATATTATGAAGTAGCCTTCCTTATCTCTTGTTATGGCCTTCACTTTGAGGTCTATTCTGCCAGATATAAGTATTGCTACCCCAGCTTTTCTTTTAATTTCCATTTGCCTGAAAGATATTATTCCATCCCATCACTTTTAGTCTGTGTGAGTCCCTTCATGTGAGGTGGGTCTCTTATAGATGGCATATATATGGGTCATGTGTTTTTTGTTTTGTTTTTTAATGCATTCAGCCACTCCAGATCTTTTGATTGGAGCATTTAGTCTCTTTATGTTTAAAGTTATTATTGGTATATACTTTTTTGTAACCATTTTTATTTTTTGTGCCTGTGTTCCTTCTTAGCTTTTTATTTCTTCTTTTAGGATTTCTTACATTGTTGGCTTGGTAGCGATAAATTCCCTTAGGTTTTTTTGTTTGTTTGTTTTTTATTTATTTTTATTTTTATTTTTTTGTTTAAGAAGCTCCTTATTTCCCCTTCAATCTTGAATGATAGCCTTGCTGGATAGAGTATTCTTGGATTCAGTCCCTTGCTTTTCATCACTTTGTAAATTTCCTTCCATTCTATTCAGGCCTGAAATAATGTTTCTGTTGAGAAATCATTTGATAATCTAATGGGAGATCCCTTGTCCATAAATTTCTGTCTCTCTTATGGCCTTTAAGATTCTCTCTTTGGCTCTGACTGGTTTGGCTCAGTGGATGGAGTGTTGGCCTGTGAACTGAAGGTCTTGGGTGTGATTCCGGTCAGGGGCACATGCCTGCATTGTGGGCTTGAGCCCCAGGAGGGGACATGCAGGAGGCAGCCAATCAATGATTCTCTCTCATCATTGATATTTTCAATGTCTCTTTCTCTCTCCCTTCCTCTCTGAAATCCATAAAGATTACAAAAAAAAAAAGAAAGAAAGAAAGAAAGAAAGAAAGAGAAAAAAGATTTTCTCTTTGTCCTGAACATTTGCCATTGTAATTATAACATGTCTTGGTGTGGCTCTTACTTGAATCAATGGACATATAATGTCACATCTTCAGATTATAAGATATTTTAGTTGTTTCCCTGCTGATGTATCCCTTTTAGAAGTTAGAATACAGTTTTCTTTATGGACATATTTGGAGATTGAGGTCATTATATATACTTGTTTACATACGATTCTGCTGACATCTCATGAAGACAGAATGCTAGTCTAGAAAAGAACTGGAAACAGACCCCTAGGAAACCTGAGGCTGGTGCCAAGTGATACTGTCTATTCATTCACTGCACAATTACTTAGCATGTACCATGTTCTAGGCCTTGTTGTGGGAGTAGAAAACATGGAAAGAGGCACTTTGTCCTTGAAGATTTCCCATCTAGTTGGGGACCCAGATAAGTAAATCAACAATTAAAGCATATTTACTGTAGTACTAAGACAGGGGTAAACCCAGAGTCTATAGGGGAGACATACCAAGCAAATACAGGGACAGAAAGAGAGTTATGGACAGTTTCACAGAAGAGCCTGTAGCAGGTCCTTGAATAACAGCATTTTATTCAATGTTGCTTCAGTCTAGCATAAATGTGATGCCGTAGGAAATTCACTCTTGTTTATATCATTAGCCTTCGGTAATATTGGTTTTGTTATATATCATTTCGTTGCCGTTCCAAGAACCTGTCAACAATGTTAGGTGGGCATTTCTTGAGCTGAATCTTGAGGGACCAAGAGGAATTACAAAATTGCTCAATTTTAAGTGAGTTTAGGGTATAGGCTGTAAAGGAAAAAGCGTGTCCTGAGGCACAGGGCAAGGTGTGAAATAGTCTGGTGTGTCCTGGGAGCTAAAAGAATATGGTCTGTTCAAAGCAAAGGGTGCATGTGGAAGAATGAACGGGCTGGAGAGTTAAGCAAGAACCAGCTCACAAAAGGCTCCATGGACAGAAACGAGTAGACATGGACAGACACAGCTAGGATTTTTCTTTCACAAGGTGATTGGCTGCCATGCGCAGGAGGAACTGGAGGAAGGACAAGCTTAGGGGAAGGAAATCAGCGAGGAGGTGGCTGTAGTGATGCAGGAGAGATACCGAAAGTTGAACAACTGTGATTAGGGCACACTCTGGATCATGGGCACAGAAGTCTCCTGGATTTGCTTTAGACACTCTTTTTTAAAAAAAATATATTTTATTGATTTTTTACAGAGAGGAAGAGAGAGGATAGAGAGTTAGAAACATCGATGAGAGAGAAACATCCATCAGCTGCCTCCTGCATAACCTCTCCTGGGGATGTGCCCACAACCAAGGTACATGCCTCTGACCAGAATTGAACCTGTGACCTTTCAGTTCACAGGCCGATTCTCTATCCACTGAGCAAAACTGGTTTCAGCTGCCTTAGAAACTCTTTATGTGCCTGAAGGAATTCCAGGGCAAGTTCCATGACATAATGAGTGAGGGCTGGTGCCACATTTGGGAGCATCAGTGGCATCGGGTAAACCAGCCTAGGAGGGCAGGGCCATCTCCTCCCACATGTATTAGTTTGGGCTTTTTCAGTTCCCCTGGAAAGCGTTCTGGGTGCTGGGTGCATCCCCCAATGTCTATGGGGAACATTGGAAAACAGCGAGGAAATACTTTTGTAAGGGAAAGGGCTCGGTTGCTAGGAAACCAATGGCTGATATTAACCACATCTACAGGGCAGCTTCAGACCAAGTTCTTTCTCTTTAGAAAGCAATTTCTAATTCTTCCCTTTATCTGACACAGCTTACATACTTAATTTTCTTTTGGGGTACACCAGCCATCTGGCCCGCTCACAAAGGGTTTCTAACTGATTATGCAAAGTGTGCAGAGCTAAAACTTGGCCAGATGTGAGTGTTTCTTTCCTTCACCCTTCCTCTGACATCAGGAAAAAGAAAAAAAAAAACCTGATAAGGTTTTTTTTTCCTTTTGTTCTTTGGGACTCCGAACAAATAACCTTGTGACCATTCGTTTGAAAGTTTCCACATGCATTTCTTGTTCGAAATGATTTTTATTGAACACCCACAACTTCAAGCAAGGATCTTGGCTAGGCCTGAAGGCGGGTAAGAGGCAGATGTGGAAATTTCCATCTCGTAGGGCAGGATCAGGTTGGAGAAAGAAGCTGGTAGGCAGAGAACGTGGCCAATAAGGATCAGGCGGTGCTGCTCTGTGTGCCGTGGCCCAGTGCCTCGCATCACTGCACAGGATCAGCTTCCTGGTGGGTCCTCTGTGCAGATTGGGAGCAGAAAATAAACCTCCAATCAGAACACACAGCACCCAACTTTCTTCGCACACCTCATGGGTTCCCCACAAAATGAACAAACTGTCAAAGCATTTCAACCACAGCCCAATGACAGGACCCCAGGAAAGAGACCAAAGCTCAGGAGGGCAGCCATATTGGGGGAGCACCATGCTGAGGCTCTTGACTGGGCTTTTATCCCACGGGCTGTGATCCTGAAGTCAACTAAATTTGAGAATTGTTTCAAGCTGAATTTTGGCCCATGGCTCTACCCAATCTCTACTGTTCAGGTAATATGTTGAGTCTTTAATCCCTACTATTTTAGAAGGTGACCTTATTCGGAGATAAGGTCTTTAGACAAGTGATTATGTTAAAATGATACCAGGAGGGTGGGGCCCCCATTCAGTCTGACTGGTGTCCTGGTCAGAAGAGAAAGAGGGGAGCCTGGCCAGCATGGCTCAGTGATTGAGTTTTGGCCTCTGGACCAGGAGGTCACAGTTCGATTCCTGGTCAGGGCACATGCCCAAGTTGTGGGCTCAATCCCTGTGGGGAGTGTGCAGGAGGCAGCCAATCAATGATTCTTTCTCGTCATTGATGTTTCTCTCTATCTCTCTTCCTCTTCCTTTTTCTCTGAAATCAATAAAAATATATTAAAAAAAAAAAAAAGACGAAGAGGAAGAGGCCTCAGAGATGCTCCTGCATACAGAAAAGGCCAAGTGAAGACAGCAAGAAGATAGCCTTCTGCAAGTCAAGGAGAGAGTCCTCACAAGACACCTACCCTGATGGCACCTTGATCTTGAACTTCTAGTCTCCAGAATTATGAGAAAATAAACATCTGTTGTTCAAGCCACCTGGAATGTGGAATTCAATATGGCAGCTCTAGGAACTAGCGTGAGAATTCTTACACAGGCTGCCCAAATCTAGGCAGAAGCAAACTTAACTTTGGACTTTCCTTCTTCTAATTGTATCTTAGTAGAGACATCTCATAGAATGGGATGGGTCCGCCATTAGAAATAAGGGAGTTAGGGAGAACAATGTGTTTGATGAAGGGAAACTCCAGGGCTCTGAGCTGAATCAAATCAATGAAGCCAGAGGCAGGTCCTGCCTCCTTGAAACAAGGTAACTCCCCCCACCCTTCAAGTAAGGAACCTTAAGAAGAGGGCGTTTACACGCTCTCAGAAGTGTGAGCTGCCACCAGGAATTCTAAAAATGATCATCGAATCTTGCATATAGGTCAGCCGATCTCCCTCCCTAACTAACCGTGCCCCTCATACCTGCCCATCACCATCCAAGACCTCAGGCCTGGTGATTCTTGAAGGATGCTTTTGAGGAAAGAATTAAAAGTAAAATAACAGAGCAAAGAGAAGTTCTGTCCAGAGTTAGTAAGAGCAAGATTAAACAAACACGCAAAAAGCAAATTAAATACAAGACCATGGCAACTACACAAACTACAGGGAAAAAATTTTTTTAAAAAAAGAAAAATGCATGCAAAATATAGGCAGAGAACCAAGTCTAGAAGAGAAAACAACCCAAGGAACAGAAGGAAATTCCCCCAAAATGTTTCTAGTTATTGAGCCACCTAATAAGAGTATGAATTCTATAAAAACCAGAACTTAAAGATGAGATGATAAAGCCATAGAACATGATGAAAAGGTCCATTACAGCCTTAAGTAAGAAAAATGGTCGAATAAAATACTTTCATTACAGAACAAAAAGTAAAAATTTTAAAAGGAAGGAAGGGAACAGACATCACTGAAAATTGAATTACTAAAAATGTGCAAAGAATCCAAAATAATGCAATGAAGGCAGATTAGAAAGGGCAGAGAAAGCAACCAGATAGATTCTGTTAGAGAAGAAGGGCAGAAAAAGATAAATCTAACATTTTTTTTTCATATTTGCTTAACAAATATTGTGGAGCACATCGATGTGGACAGTCTCTATCTTCAGTGTCTTTACAGACAATAAATAAGTGAATAAGTCAGTGTGTCAGATGGTGACAGGTGCTAAGGAGAAACACAAAGCAAGGTGAAAGAAATGTTAAGTATGGGACTGGAGGTGTTGCTATCTTATAAAGGATGGTCAGAGAAGGGCTCTGGGATAGGATGACCCTGGCGGTGAAACCTGAATGAAGGGTGGACGCTAGCTCCAACAAAATGCAGAGGAAGGGAGTTCCAGGGAGAGGAAACATGCTATAAAGCAGTGGTTCTCAACCTTCCTAAAGCTGTGACCCTTTAAGACAGCTCCTCATATGGTGGTGACCCCCAACCATAAAATTATTTCTGTTGCTACTTCATCACTGTCATTTTGCTACTGTTATGAACTGTAATATAAATATCTGATATGCAGGATGCATTTTTGTTGTTACAAATTGAACATAATTAAAGCATAGTGATTAATCACAAAAACAATATGTAATTATATATTGTGAAATATTTATTTCTAATTACAAATAAATGAAATTTTGCCTTGAATCATGGTGTAGCATGGGTAACAGTCTTCATATGACAACAGTAAACTACATTGCTACACTTTGCGACACCGAGGAGTGGTGTGTTGGTTCTTAAGACCATGGGAAATATCTATCTTAGGCGACCCCTGTGAAAGGGTTGTTCGACCCCCAAAGGGGTTGCGACCCACAGGTTGAGAACCGCTGCTATAAAGCCTGTGAGAGGAGAACATGCCTGCTATGTTTGGGGAGCAGCAAAGGGCTGATGGGACTGCAATAAAGTAATCAATAGAGAGGATTCTAGAAGATGAAGCCAGAGGAGTCACCTTACAGGCCAGTAGAGGGGTTTGGGCATATATTCTGTGGATTGTTTTGAGTAGAGAATAGACAGAACTGTTTTGGCTGATCTGTTGAGAAAAGACTATTGCAGAGTGAGGGTAGAATCAGGGAGACCGGTTAAGAGGTTCCTGCAGTGTTGAAGCAAGAAATTATGGTGTAGAGATGGAAATGGAAAGAAATGGCCAGATTCCGAATATATCAAAGATAGAGACAATAGGATTTGCAGACGGATCGGATATGGGGAATGGGCAAAAGAGCAGAGGCAAGGAGTACTCCAAGATTTTGGTCTGAACATCTGGAAGGACACAGTTCCCATCTAGGAGATGGGAAGACTGTGATAGGAGCAGATTTGCTGTGGGAACCAGAATTTGGTTTTGGATGTGTTAAGTGTAGCTCTTAATTTGGGAGGAGAGACAAGGAGATAGTTGGGTGCATAGTTCTGGAATACCAAGAGGAGGTCTGGCTTAAAGATTTAAATGTGTGAGTTGTCACCGCACTGTCAAAGTCCTTGAGGTGAATGAAGCACACCACGAGGACAGAAAAATTATTCAAGGATATAATGAAATAAAAAATCCATGACGCTGCAGATGAAGGGAACTTTCTCTGCTTGAAGAAAATTTGATGCAGAGCACCAAAGCAGAAAGTATGCAATGCAGAGACATATCCTTGTTCGGCTGCCAAAGTTCAAGGATAAAGAGTGAGCTTTTCAGGCATCCAGGAAGAATTAGTAAGTCACAGAGGACGGAGACAGAAGGCTGGCCACAGTTTAGTTGAAGGTAACAGACCAATGTCTACATTTTCTGGAGGAAAGGGTGATTCAAGAATATCAGATATGCTGAAACTGGTTTGGCTCAGTGGAGAGAGTGTCGGCCTGCAGACTGAAAGGTCCCAGGTTCGATTCCAGTCAAGGGCATGTATCCTGGTTGCAGGCACATCCTCTGTAGGCGGTGTGCAGGAGGCGGCTGATCGATGTCTCTCTCTCATCGATGTTTCTAACTCTCTATCCCTCTCCCTTCCTTTCTGTAAAAAATCAATAAAATCTATTAAAAAAAGAAAAGAAAAAGAATATCAGATATAACCAAGATATTGTTCAAGAACAGGGCAACAGACAAATGTTTAAATAACTCACATAACTCAGAAAATATTGCACCCCTGAGCTCTTCCTGGGAAAAAGTTACTTGAAATTAAGACACTTAGATGAATCAGAGTATAGAACTCAGGAATGGAGGATGTGGTAAAAGTGAGCGTCTGATACTAAGTGGCAATTATTATTATAAGGCAGAATGCAAATACTACAAATATTGACTGTAAAAATGATACTCTAAGTAACAAAAATCAGGAGATGGTGAGGGGGATTGTGGGAAGAAATGTGAGTGCTAATGCTTTATCATTTATAGTAGTCAATCAATGCTGCTTAAAATTGAAACTAGTCATTTAAAGACACCCAATGCCTCTAATTATGATCCTGATAATTTCATTTCTTAATATCACAGTTTTTAAAAATCCAGTATTGTAATTTCAAGACTAGCAATTTCTCCTAATTCATTATAATTTTTTTTTGTTTGGGTAAATTCAAATAAAGTTGAGCACTTTTAATGAAAAATGGTGCTTATAGCATAATTTTATTTTTAGAAAAACATCTATTAACCTATTATCTATCTATGTTTATATAGCGAGAAATGTATAGAACAATTTTCACCTAAAATATTGCTGGTTAATTTTCAGTTGGATAATTTGATGCAATAATTTTGTTTTTGTATTTTTTCAACATGGTTTGAATTCACAATGAGCATATATTATTTTTACAAAAAGTAATAGCATGTTTCTTTAAAAAAAAAAGCCAAACAATATGAGAGATTGCTTGCAAGAGACTGCCAGAATGAGCAAGAAGTAAGATTACTGTAGAATTGGTAGGTAGGGAAGGTTTCTGGGAGGAGGGGCTTTAACGAGAGCATTGACCAATGGGAAAGAGCTGTATTTGCATAAAAAAAGGAAAATTTATGAAGCTGTGGAATCAGAAAAAAAATACGGGCACAGGTATTTTTTTATTCAGGGAATAACCAAAGCATTCTTATGTTCATTGCCTGTTATGTGCTAGGATAAAAATACCTGTCTCTTACAAGGTAGAGAATATTGCCCTCATGTGTGGTAAAGGGTTAGCTCAACAGACTTGGGGTGTTCAAATCCTGCACATTCCAAGAAAGGACTGATCCTCAGCTAGCTCCTGGGAGATAATCTCTGAATCCTTGGAATACCTTGCCTAATAAGAGTGTCTTTATTGTCTGAATCATTGAAATATCCTGCCCAATAAGAGTGTCTTTATTGTCTGAATCATTGAAATATCCTGCCTAATCAGAGTGTCTTTATTGTACTTGGCCCTTGACAAATATCAGATAGTTTAGATAGCTTATACTAACCATGTGATTTATGGTCAAACCTGGTTTTTGTTTCCTGGACCTATCCTGTGTCTGTTTGATCTCTGAGGATCTTGAAGACTAATTACAGGTAAGTCAGTCACAGGGGCATTCCATGACTGACATTAGCCTACATGACTGACCCCCAATAAAAACCCTGGACACCAAGATATGGCTGAGCTTTGGTTGGCAATAGTTTGTACATGTTGGGAGATTTAAGTGCTGTGCATATGCGTCTTTTGGGAGAAGACAATTAGAACCTGGGATTTGTCTCCTCTGGACTCCTAGAAAAAGTACCTTTTTCCTTTGGTGATTTTCATCTGTATCTTTTCACTGTAATAAACCATAACCATGCGTATAACAGCTTTTCTGAGTTCTGTGAATCCTTCTAGTGAATCATTAAATCCGAGGGTGGTCTTGGGGACCTCCATCAAGTCCCCACTTTACCCATGAAGCTCAGAGGATTTCTGTAACTTGCTCTTGATTACATATCCAGGAAACCGAAGAGCCAAGATTTAAATTCAGGTCATCCTGGCAACGAAGCCTTATTTTTCCTACTACTGCAGAGGTTTAAAAAATTTAGCACTTTTTAACACGTTGGGATGCATGGACATGAAAATGTAACCGAACCTTCAATATACCAATTAATTATTAAAAATATGGTACCTTCACTGAAGAGTGGGTGGAAGGTTTTAAGGTGTATTGTCTGATTTCAAGCATCTAATCCCCTGGCAGCCCCTGGGGCATTATCATACTAAACTAGACAAGACTGTACTAGTAAACCTTTACCAGGCACATTTTCTGCCTTTAGACTGATGGGCCTCATCAGCCTTCTCTATCTCAAACTCTATTATAGTCATCTCTGGCTTCCTGAGTGTTCCTGAGTGTTTCTCCTTATCTCTCAAGCCATAGGTCAGTGGTCCTCTGGTTAGGATGACTAACTGTTCTGGTTTGCCGAGGTTGTCTTGTTTTTAGTCCTGCAAGTCCCCTAACCCAGGACATCCCTCAGTCTCACGTACTTTGGGAAGTTGACCTACTTCAGCCTCTGTCACAGCTATCATCAGACATGAGTTTTGGGACATGAGTTCTGTTCTACGTACATAAGAGTCACCTTGGATCTTGTTGAAATCATTTATTAGGTCTGGTGGGGCCCAAGACTCTGAATTTCTCACAGACTCTAGGTGATGCTGCTGGTGCCAGGACCACATTTTGAATGGTGAGGGATGGGAATTCACTTGGCTTTTTCTACCTCAATAATTATTTCAGTGGATGAAATTTCCTGTTTGTGGGCTTCCCTCATAACCTGTAAATTATCCACGGAAAGGAACTCTGATATGAGTCTCCATGTTTCCAGTCCTAGCAGGGTATCCAGCATAAAGTTGGTGCTCAAAATATTCCTTTTGGACACGGAGAAGAGTAAAACTCTTTAAGAGGGGCTCAGCATTCATGCCTAAGAAGCAGCAAGGACTAGTCTGAATCCAGTTAACTTGCTTAGGGCTAGGCGTGCGATTCCTGAATCCAGTCTGGATGTCTGTCCTGTGTCCTCACCCTGAGCTATACCCTGAAAGAGATTCCTGCAGAGCATGCTCAAAGTCCAGAGGACAGAGGACCTTGAAAGTTGGACACGGGATGAGTCAACTTCATTTGAGCACTCCACAATAAGAATGCTAGGAAATGCCCCCTAGACTGTGGCAGTGAACACAATGGGGTGCAAGCTGTTCTCTCAAGACCACATCTCACAATTCAAGATGCTGCTTCAAGAGGCTGCTTAGTAGAAGGGAAGTGGAAGCTGGGTTATTTCGCCTCTATCATTCCAAACTGGTCCATTAATAAATCCTGTACTAGCGTGACAGTTTGCATCGTGAGGTGGCTTATGTAACGGAGGAGGGGAAAGGCTCTTAACAACTTGCCTAAGATCACACAGAGAACAAGTTGCACCCGAACTGGATACAATAGACTGATTCCTAATTAGGTGTTTTTTCACCTGGAACACACCGAATTCCAGAGTGAAAAACCATTGGGTGCCAGCCAGGGGAACGTGCAATTGTGTCCTCACTGCAAATTCTCAGGGTATCTGGGAAACAGCAATATTCCACGCATACACAGAACTACCAAACGTTTAAAAAATTAGACTTGCCCAGCCAGTGGTTACTCAGTGGTCAACCTATGAACCAAGAAGTCGTGCCCGTTTTTCAGGCTTGATTTCCAACAGAGGGCATACAAGAGGCAGCCAATCAATAATTCCCATCATTGATGCTTCTACCTCTTTTTCCCTCTCCCTTCCTCTCTGAAATCAATAACAATATCTATTTTTAAACAGTTGACTTCATATAATCTGAAAAGAATGGCCGTTTGGCCAATGACCTCTGAATTGAGGGGATGAGTTGGTTGGAGGCACTGCCTGGAGCCCACAGGCCTGCAGCCGAACCTAATTTCTTATCTGTGCAGGGCATGAAGGGAGAAGCAAAGTTGCCTGTTTTTTTTGCAAATCCCCCTTATTTGGTGGATGTTGACTAGACCTTGACGTTAATGAAATTGTTTCTAGGGCTTAATGTATTATACGTAATATTTGCTTTCTAATGACCACCAGATGTTTTTGCAACGCTAATGAGGGGAGTGTAATGACTCCCAGATTCTCAGTAGAAGCTGTGGAAGTCAGCATGCTGTCAACGAACGGGGTGCTGTGGGCAGACTTAGCCCAGGAGCTCACAGCAGTGGGGCGGGGGATTCCCCATTCTTGTGCTCATGTTGGGGTTCGTGGCAATGAGACCATACTCAGATGACAACAACCTCATTGTTAACACTCAGTAGGTACTGGATGGAGCATGCTTACTGAACTTGTAAAAGGATGTCATAGTTGGAATATATCTTTAATAATTATGGGAACCTCATTATTTAAAAGATAACTTCCAGTTTTTCACTTTATTATTAAAGTTATATCTCTGCAGAAAAATTAGGAGGAATAGATAAGCAAAAAGGGAAGAAGAAAGAAGGAAACAAAAGAAACACACAAAAAAGAAGAAAAGTAGAGTAGAAAAAAAAAGAAAGAAAGAAAATAGGTCAACTTGCCTAAATATGGTTTGACCAAAACAAGTTTGCCTCACCAATCATTTGCCAATTTACATGGTTGTCCAAAATTCAGTATCATTTTCGTCTTTCTGGCTCTAACTCTTTGTTATTCTATCTTTTTGGCATTTAAGTAACAAAAATATATTTCTAAGTGCAATTTTGACTGAGTTTTGTATATTGAATTAGGATTTATCAAAATTACGATGTTTTATAAATAATGAGAGACATCTAAATAAGGGATAATTTTATCAAACTATTTGTAAGTATTTAGAGAAGCAGTCTTTAGAAACATTGGTTTTAGCTGAAGTGGTTGTCACAAAGCCCACTAACTCTGAGTGAACAAACTCCATATTTGGTCTCTGTCTGTGCAATTTTTAAAAAAATATATATATATTTTATTGATTATTTTACAGAGAGGGATAGAGAGTTAGAAACAGCTGAAACCAGTTTGGCTCAGTGGATAGAGCATTGGCCTGCGGACATCATTGATGTTTCTAATTCTCCATTCCTTTTCCTTCCTCTCTGTAAAAAATCAATAAAATATATTTTTAAAAAATTTCCAAGAGTTAGAAACGGTGATGAGAGAGAAATATCAATCAGCTGCCTTCTCCACACCCCCTACTGGGGATGTGCCCACAACCAAGGTACATTCCCTTGACCGGAATCGAACCTGGGACCCTTGAGTCTGCAGACCAATGCTCTACCACTGACACAAATTGGTTAGAACTGTGCAGTCTTTTTTTTTTTTTAAATTTCAAAAGGCATTGGGGGGTCAGAGGAGCCTAGTTATAGAAACTAAGTTCTCCTTGTTTCAGGGCCCCTCTTTTATTTCATTTTAATAAATCTTTATTGTTCAGATTATTACAATTGTTTCTCTTTTTTTCCCCCATATATCTCCTCCACTGGCTCCAACCCCCTCCTCTGCCCTTACCTCCCCCCATTGTCCTCATCCATAGGTATATGATTTTTGTCCAGTTTCTCCCTGCACCCCCATCAACCCTTTCCCCTTGAGAATTATCAGTCCACTCCCTTTCTATGCCCCTGATTCTATTATATTCACCAGTTTATTTTGTTCATCAGATTTTCAATTCACTTGATTTTTAGATTCACTTGTTGATAGATATGTATTTGTTGTTCATAATTTTTACCTTTACCGTTTTCTTCTTCCTCTTCTTAAAGAATACCTCAGCATTTCATATAATACTGGTTTGGTGTTGATGAACTGCTTTAGCTTTTTCTTATCTGTGAAGCTCTTTATCTGCCCTTCAGTTCTGAATGATAGCTTTGCTGGGTAGTGTAATCTTGGTTGAATGTTCTTGCTATTCATACGTTGAATATTTCTTGCCACTCCCGTCTGGCCTGCATCGTTTCTGTTGAGAAATCAGCTGACAGTCATATGGGTGCTCGCTTGTAGGTAATTAACTGTTTTTCTCTTGCTGCTTTTTAATATTCTCTCTTTGTCTCTTGCTTTTGGTATTTTAATTATGATGTGTCTTGGTGTGGTCCTCTTTGGATTCCTTTTGTTTGGGGTTCTGTGTGCTTCCTGGACTTGTAAGTCTATTTCTTTCACCAGATGTGGGAGGTTTGCGGTCATTATTTCTTCAAGTAGGTTTTCAGTATCTTGCTCTCTCTCTTCTTCTGGCACTCCCATAATTCTGATGTTGGTACACTTGAAGTTGTCCCAGAGGCTCCTTACACTATCTTCACGTTTTTTTATTCTTTTTGCTTTTTGCTTTTCCAGTGGAGTGTTTTTTGCTTCTTTGTATTTCAAGTCTTCGACTTGATTCTTGGATTCCTCCATTCTGCTATTAGGTTTCCTTATAATATTTTTTATTTCAGTCAGTGTATGTTTAATTTCTAGTTGGTTCTTTTTCATCTCCTCTTGGGTCTCGCTAAATTTATCCACTTTTTTCTAGGAAGTTCTTGAAGAACCTTATAACTGTGGTTTTGAACTCTATATCCAGTTGTTTGTTTTCCTCCATTTCTTTCGTTTGTGATCTGTTCTTTTGTCTCCACATATTTCGCTGTTTCCCTGAGTTGGTAAAGTAGCTTTGTGTGCTAGGTGTACATATGGCCCACTAGCTCCACCTCCCCAGTTACCTGAGGTGGACTCTCTTGGTGCACCCTTTTGTGAACTGTATGAACAGTCTCGTTGTAGTTAATTCTTGATTGTTGTTGGTATCACTGGGGGGAATGACCTCCAAGCCCATTGGTTGTGAGGATCAGCTGTGTCTGCACATGCGTGCTTGCCTTCAGACCTCTGCTGTTCGTGTGTACACACGAGCTTCCAGAACTCTGCCTTTCAAGTTCCCCTGAGTTTCCGTGTGCTCTAGGGACCTGTATGAGTCTGGGTCCCCAGAGTATCACCTGAAACTGGGGTTCAGTGCAATTGGACCTGAATTTCAGTGCTGTTGTGAGGTTCTGTTTTCCTCCTGCTAGAGAAAGCAAGCAGCACAATCAGCAGTCAGTGCTCTGTGTGCACACTTTTGCATGCACTTTTGTGCGCCCCCAAACCTATGTCTTTCATGGCTCCCCTAAGTTTGCATGCACTCCTTCCTCTTCACAACAGTCCAGACTTCCCTGTATGAGTCTTGCCTGGAGCTGGGGTTCAGTGCAGTTCATTTTCCATCTCCCTCCCACTAGAGGAAGCCAGCCAGACCCCCACTGATTTTTAGAGAGAGTAGAAGGGAGGGAGAGAGAGAAACATTAATGTGAGAGCGAGACATCAATTAGTTGTCTCCCGGGGCTGCGGATGGAACCTGAAACTGAGGTAACGGACCTTGAACCCTCCAGTGGCTGATGTTCTAACCAGTGAGCAACCTGGCTGGTTCCTTTTCATCTCTCAGGTCTCAGTCTAATCATTGCTGCCTCAGAGAGGCCTTCCTTGATCACCAATCTAAGGCAACAAGACTCCTCACTCTTTCGTCTTGCTCAGAACTTTCTTCATAGAACTTCCAGAATTTGATTTCTTCATTACCTGTGTGCTCATGTTTGTCTCCTGCTCTCTGTGGGAAGTCGCTCATAGAAGGGCTGGTGACTGGATTGCTGTCCTCCATGCACTTGCAGAGGGTATGAGCTTCTGCAGGAGCTCAGCAACCATTTGTGGAGAAATGAACGATTACCATTTTCTACGTACATTTAAAAACAGCACGGCATAAAGACATGGGTCCCCAAATCATGCTTGGTATCCAGATGGATTCATTGATTTCTTATAGTAATTCCATGGCTTCAGGAATTGAGGACCCATATTGATAGGATCAGACAAATTCACTGAGCAAATGGCAAAAATGAAACCCAGAGAGAAATGCCTTGGCCACAGTCACGAAGTGATTGATTGCTTAGCCAGGACTAGAATCTAATTCTTTTTTTATTTTTTACTTCTTTATGTCCCTTCCCCATTGTAACATAATCTGTGATTTTATTTACTGACTTATTTATTATTTTTTTAACTTATCTTTATTGTTGAATATTACAAATGTTTCCCCTACCACCCCCACCCCTTGACCTCCTCCTCCTCCCTAACCCAGGCCTTCACTGTACTATTGTCTGATTCTTTAACACCTACCGCAGTGCCGTGTGGTGGTTCAAATGGGCTCTATAGACACTTGATTTCAAGTCCCCAGCTTTGTCATTTACTAGTACTTGTCATGTGGTCCTTGGTAACTTGTCTAAGTCTTTTCCCTTTGTAAAGAAGGGAACAGTAATGCCTCAGTGTCATTGGGAAGTTTAAATAGGTCACAATGTAATGTTATCATAATTAAAGTGTTCCTCCTTGAATAAGTGGTCAATAAATAATTCTGATGCCTATAATATTTGTATCGAGAGCACTTTATTCGTCATTCACTTATCTCCTCATTCATTTATTGACCCACTTTTGTTTTACTGCCAGACACTTACTAGGAGCTGGGACATCAGAATGTGTAAGACGGTATCTCTGCCCTTGAGAGTGTCAGGGTCCAGTGGCCTGAGAAAGACTCATGAGCAGATGGTTAATGAAGCTGGATCGATGTGTATATAGGTGTCTCCAAAGGCAGTGCCGGTTCTGCCTAAAGTGGGACTGTAGGACACAGAGGCCTTCCCTTCTCTCGACAGTGGGCGCTGTGTCCCCACAAATGCCGTTTCCTAGGAGAATAACGAAGTACAGGAGCACATAAAGGCCCAGAGATGCACCAGTGTGATGTTCTGAGGGGACATGGCACTTTGGTGTCTGTGGATACCCCCTTGGGAACACAAATACATATACAGTGGTGCCTTGAGATACCAGTGCCCTAACATACGAGATTTTTGAGATACGAGCTGTCGAGCGAGCGATTTTTGCTTTGAAATACGAGCAACATTTGAGATAGGAGTCATCACGTGGATCGGCCGGCTGCACACAACCCACCAGTTTACCGCTACTCGAGCGTCTCATAGTTTCCCACGCCTCAAGGTTATGGAACGAATTAAACTCGTATCTCGAGGTACCACTGTAACAAACTCTCTCTTCGTATCACCACTATGGCAAAGGGTTCTCAAATCTGAATGTACTTCAGAATCACCCAGAAGACTTGTTGAAACACTGACACTGGACCCTGGAGTTTCTGATTCAGGAGGTTGAGGATGGAGCTCAAGAATTAGCATTTCTACTGATTGTCGGGCCATGCTGTGATTGTTTACCGGGAAGCCATACTTTGAGAACCACGGGTCCATGACAATGGCCTCATCCTGGCTGCCCATGGGGACCATCTCGGAAATTTTCAAGAATAGCAATGCTCAAACCCACCTCCCACATGTTCAGTTTCATTCGGTCTAGAGTGGAGCTCAGATGTGGGACTGAGAATCATTGTTCTACCAGCTCATGGCCTGGCTTCTCTCAGGGGAAACGAGCAAGACAAGATGGGAACCATTGCATAATATCTGCTGAACTCATCACTTAATATTTAGTTCGCCAAAACCCCCATCCTCTGTCCTGCTAGGGCCATGTGCAAAGAATAGTACATTTTTATAAAGTCAAGCTCTGTAATCATATCTTGATTGTAGATATGATTGTAGGCACATCATATCTCGATGTCACACACATCTTGTGCTATTGTCTCTTCCTTCCAAGTCCACCCTTTTATACTCTGCGATGCTGAGGTTGGGCCTCTGCATTTCTGCTTTGTCAGATGCTCCCTGTCCATTAGGGGGCGCTAGAGAGAGAGAGTAGGAGGCTGGAAGGAACAGGAGGCACCTATCTCTTGGCTTCCTGTCTGCCTCCCGTTCCTGTGGACGTCACCAACCTGGCTTCTTCTTCTAGGCCAGTGGTTCTCAACCTTCCTAAGGCTGTGACCCTTGCATACAGTTCCTCATGTGGTGGTGACCCCCAACCATGAAATTTTGCTACTGTTATGCATCTTGATGTAAATATCTACATTTTCTGATGGTCTTAGGCGACCCTTGTGAGAGAGTCATTCGACCCCCAAAGGGGTCGCAACCCACAGGTTGAGAACCACTGCTCTGGGCACTGGCAGGGCCTTCCTCCAGCAGCAGCTGATAGGTGGCTCCAAGCTTGCAGATCCAGCCTCATCACAATCCCACCCCCACCTTCCACCCCGGGCCCTCTCATCCTCAGCACCACTGGCATCGCCGACCCCTCCCCGGAGGTCTGGGACCCACCGCCACGGCCTCCCCCAAGCTCCCACCGTTCAGTAATTCCAATCCCTTCCTCCCATTCCTCCAGCCCTACTGGCATAGCTGTTTCTGACAATTACTTATCCCGGTGATACTCTTGAGTTCTCTTTTATCTTTTCAGTTTCCTAGGTAACAACTTTATACCTGGTTAACCATTTTTTTTATATTAAATTTCCTCTTTTCAAATAACTGGTGTGATTGCTGTCTCCTGAATGCACTTTGACACACACACACACACACACACACACACACACACACTAGGCAGAACAAATAAACAATTATAGACCTCTTCCCTCCATTCCCCCAGTTCAAGGCCTATTCCAGACAGCTGACCACAGAGGGAGGAGAATGTGTGGGTGAAGAGGAAGAGGGAGCCACAAAGGAACAGGACTACACAGGCCCAGTTCTCCACTGAGGACACCCCTGATGGGTCAAGTGGATTTTCTCCAACTTTGAAATCTTCCCTCAAGACTGTCTTTACCCCAGACCGACACCCCCCTCTCCTCTGTGGAAATCAATACAGTAACATGGAAATCATTGTCCTTAGCAAAGACTTACTGAGAGTCTGTCATCTGCCCGAAGCAGAGGGGTGAGTGACCAGCCTGGGTTCAGGTCTGTCTGATGCAAAGGCCTGTTTTTCTCATCTCATTGCATGGCTTTTCTCACCTCCGAGTGGGGGCCAAGGGCCAGTTTTCAGCTGACAACTCCAGGGTCTCATTTCATTCTTTAGGGAAAAAAGACTCTTTGGTGGCTGGGGAAATAACTTATTTGTCAGCTCCACCACATCCCCTGGACACCGATACCTTCTTTTCCAAGGTTCCCATGTTTAGCCATGGCCACGCTCTTGAAACGCAGGAGAAAGATTATGCTGCTCATTGAGGTTCTCATTTCTCTCTCTCTCCCCCCCTCTTCCCCCCACTCTCTACTACTCAGGCTTAGTTATTCGTTCCTGTGTGACAAGAGGACTCAGTGTGTCCTGCTAGGGCCCATTTGCATTGTTTCCATTTTTTTTTTTTGGTAAACTTTTGGCCACAGTCTCTCAGCCATTTCAGCACATGTGGCATCTCACAGAATCTCTTGTGTTCATGTGTCGTTTGCCTTGCGCTGGGATGTAATTTCTCTGGGGGCAGGGACCACATTTTACTCATCTGTGTATGTTCAGGAATTCTCAACCAGAGTTGAAATTCATAAGGCTGGGAATTTGAATAGAAATGGAATAAATCTTTATTTTCACTAACTCGAACAGAAATTTTGCATGTCCTTTAAGCAGGAATGTCGGGAGCACCCACAATAGAATCACAGCACCTGTGGCTTTGCCACTGATAGAAATCCCCGATGTTTTTATGTCACATTCCAGGCTATCGCATACCTCACAAAATGTCTCAGGCTTGTCACCACTCTGAAACGATGGTAGCTATTAGACTTGCTCCTAGGTTGTGTTATGTTTAAATAAACACATATTGCTGTCATCAATTCTAAAAAGTATTTTGAAAACTGTATTTCAATGTAATTAGTTTCCTTCATAATCCTGTGTTTATTTTATGCACTTAAATATATTCTTCTAAGAAAGGAATCCATAGACATCATCAAACTGAAAAAAAAGAATTGTCGTCTTAATTTCTCAGTTAACCTCATTCAAAGTTTGATGAATGAAATACATGGTAGATAATAGAATTAGATGAAATAATTTCTGTTTCAAGGAAGAATATCTGATGTAAATTAATGCATAATGCTGGCATACCAAAAATAATCTGGCAAATAAATTCATTTAAATTCACAGACAACGGTGTGATGATCATGGGGGGGAGGTGGGAGGAGGGACAAGTGGAGGGAGGAAATTAATGGTGATGAAAAAATATTTAAAGTAAATAAATAGTTCTCATAGCATACAAAAACAAGTTCTAGATAAATTAAAGAGTTAAATATACAGAAAAATTAAATAGATGTGTTTATTTGATGCCTGCTACATGTCAGACACAATTCTAAGCAACGGATACAGCGATACTTAGAAACAATTTCTGGTCACAATAAGTGCTAGAATAATTGAATATCAACAATAGAGCTCAATTCATATCTGTGAAATATACAAGAATTCAGCCAAAATGAATTATACTTATAAAATTAAACCTTAAATCTATAAACTTTTAAAACAAAATATCTTTATAACCTTAGGTTAGCCAAAGATTTATTAGATACAACACCAGGACAATTTATGAAAATAATTGATAAATTGGGTTTCATCAAAATTAAGAACTTGTAATATTTGACAGACATCATTTAGAGAAAAAAAGACAAAACACAGACTGGTAGAAAATATTTGCAAATCTTATATTTCATAAAAGACTTGTGTCTAAAATAGACGAAGAACTGTCAAAACTCATACTAATAACTACATAAATATTCCAATAAAAATTGGCAAATAACTTAAATAAATATCTCACCAAAAACAGAAATGGATGACAGATATAATCATAAAAAATTCTCAGCATAATTTGTCATTAAGAAAGTAAAAGTTAAACCCACAGCAAGTTACCATCTTGTTGCCCATTGGAATGGCAAACAAAAGCGCTGACAACAGATAACACCAAATGCTGACAAGCATGTGGAGCAACTGGAATTCTCACATACTGTTTCTGAGAATTCAAAATAGTAATAGAACAGCAATTCCATAAAACAGCTTGGTACTTTCTTATATAACTGACATACACTTAATATGTGATTTAGCAATCCCACTCGAAGGTATTTGCTAAAGATAAATGAAAGCTTATGTTTTCAAAACATCATGTATGCAAATATTTATGACAGCTTTATTTGTCACGTCCAAAAACTGAAAACAAGTCAAATGCCTTTACACTGATGAATGAATAAACAAACTGGAGTGTAATCCACACAAGGTCATCCTTCTTAGCATTATAAAAAAGGAGCAAATTATATATGCAACAACTGACTCTCAATTGTGCTAAGTGAAAGAAGCCTTCGCGGTTTCATTTTGATGATATCCTGCAAAAGGCAAAACTCGAGGTACAGACAAGGGATCAGTGGTTGCCAGGGCCAGGGGTTGGGGGTGGGGTTGGCTAGAAAGTGTCATCGGGAGTTTTTCAGGGGGTGCTCTTGATTGTGGCAGTGGTCATAGGAGCATGTGTTTGTCAAAACTTATAGCATTCTCGCCGAAACCAGTTTGGCTCAGTGGATGGTGCGTGGGCCTGCGGACTGGGAGGTACTGGGTTCTATTCCAGTCAGGGGCATGTGACTTAGTTGCAGGCACATCACCAGTGGAGGGCATTCAGGAGGCAACTGATCGATGTTTCTCTCAAATCGATGTTTCTAACTCTCTATCCCTCTCCCTTCCTCTCTGTAAAAAGTCAATAACATATATCTAAAAAAATAATAAAAATTTAAAAAAGCTTTAAAAAAAACTTACAGCACTCTATACTAAAATAGATGAATTTTATTGCATGTAAATTTTATTGTATGTAAATTACACTTTAATGAAAAATAAATTTTAAATATTGGCCAAAAACAAAACAGATCCCCAGTTCCTGTGGGGGAAACAAATTTGAAAGAAACACACACAAGTGGATAGAAGTCAATTGATGTTAAGACTGAGGAAGAACAGGGGAGCCAGAGGGACTCAGGAATGAGGCTGTGTGTATCCAGTGGATAGAGCTGGTCAGGGAAGCCCTCTCTGTGGACGAGAGTTTAGAACAGGGACTTCAAGTTAATTGCATTTTAAAAATTGCAGGAAGAGGGAAGCGAGTGCAGGCCTGCCTCATTTTATTGGCTTCACTTCATTGATCTTCATCACATGCTTTTTACAAGTGGAAGGCAAGACCCTCCACCAGCAAAAAAGACGATGACTCACTCTATTGTGAGACCCTCTTTATTGCTGTGGTCTGGAACCGAACCTGCATTCTCTCTGAGGTCTGCCTGCATTTATTAAACCTCTGCAGCCGTGATGGTTTTCTGAGCTTTACGATGGCAGGAAAAAATGAATAAGACAAACAGACTTCTCTTTTTAGCATTGAAAAATATCCAGAAAACCAACTCCTTGAACAAGCTGTCATAGAAGATACTACAGTGGTACCTCGAGATACGAGTGCCCTAACATACGAGATTTTTGAGATACGAGCTGTCGAGCGTGCAATTTTTGCTTTGAAATACGAGCAACATTTGAGATACGAGTAATCGCATGGATTGGCCGGCTGCACACGACCCACCAGTTTACTGCGACTTGAGGGTCTCATAGTTTCCCACGCCTCAAGGTTACGGAACAAATTAAACTCGCATCTCGAGGTACCACTGTATTTGGAGACATTGCACAGAGGCGCATGCAGTTGTGAGTGAATGAGAGGCTGGCCGGGGAGTGGGTCTTCAGCAGAACATGAGTGACCACAGGGAAGAAGGAGTGGGGGGTGTGAGGAAAGAAGAGAAGCAAGATGGGATCTTTGGAAGGTCCCCTCCTACCCACCTCTGGGGCCTGCTCCCCGGCTACAGGCCCCTCCTTCAGAGCCTGACCCCCCTCCTCTCTCTGACTGGAGTTCGGGAGGTTAAGTGAGTCATTTCCTTTGCAGGTGCTGAGATCAGGTGTTCTCATTCTAAATAGAAAATTCCAGGGCTCGTGTGCAGATATCCAGAAAGCTCCATTAATCCCAAACTGCTTCCCACAGAGCTATCCCAGGATAAAACCTCTGGCATATGTAAAGTGGCCTAGCTTTTTCCTGGACTTAATGGCCGAACTTAAGCTCACGAAGGGTTTTTATGACACTGAGCTTCCTTCCCCAGGTTCACGGGCAGCTGAGTGAGAAGACAGAGGTGCTCCAGTGAAAGCTGGAATGTTTGTGGCTAAACAAAAAGAACTTAAGCCACAGAGAGATTAAATGCGAGAATTGGCTACATGGAGCAGTTAGGGAAGTTGCATTTCTACAGATGTTCAAGGAGAATAGAGACATGTCAATGGTCTCATTGACATGTATCCATAGGGAAGAAAATATATCAGCCGAAACCAGTGTGGCTCAGTGGATAGAGCGTCGGCTTGCGGACTGAAAGGTCCCAGGTTCGATTCCGGTCAGGGGCATGTATCTTAGTTGCGGGCACATCCCCAGTAGGGGGCGTGCAAGAGGCGGCTGATTGATGTTTTTCTCTCATCGATGTTTCTAACTCTATCCTTCTCCCTTTCTCTCTGTAAAAAAATCAATAAAATATATTAAAAAAGAAAATATATTAATCTGTACATATCTCTAACATAGTGCTTGTACATAGTAGATAGACCTCCCTGAAAAGTAGATAAATGAGTAAATAAATGAATGCCAATGATGTGCAAATATAAATAAGATTTGATCATTCCCGAATGTGTCACAGAGCACTTGCATGAGAGATTTTGTTTTAAGGAATGTAATTATAGGAGCTAGCAAAGCCCAAAATCTGTAGGGTGGGGCAATAGGCTGGAGACCCAGGGGAAAGCTGATGGTGTAGTTCAAGTCCAAAGCCCATTTGCTGGTGGACTTTCCTCTTTCTTGGAGAAGAAAGTTGCTCTTCCTGATTTCTGTTTAAGCTTTCAACTGATTGGATGAGACCCACCTGCATTAGGGAGGGCAATCTGCTTTCCCCAACCAAATGATTTCAATGTTAATCTTATCCAAAAACATCCTCACAGAAACATCCAACATAATATTTGTCCGCATATCTGGACACCAGGGCCCAGCCAAATTGACACATAAAATTAACCATCATGCCTGGCTTCCAGTTCAGAATTGGCAATTGCCACAACTTAGTCGCTAAATGACCTTTAAATATATTTCTTTATTGATTTCAGTGAAAAAGGGAGAAGGAGAGAGAGATAGAAACATCAATGATGAGAGAGAATCATTGATCGGGTGCCTCCTGCATGCCCCCCACTGGGGACTGAGCCTCAAAACCCAGGCATGTGCCCTTGGCCGGAATCAAACCTGGGACCCTTCAGTGCTCAGGCTGATGCTCTATCCACTGAGCCAAGCCAGCTAGGGCCTGGATGACCTTTAAATACCAGGCTTGGTGCTGGACTAAAGGAGAATCAGCTGAGCAGATGGGAAAGTCAATAAAAGCCAGAGGCCCTGGTGGTTTTCTGGAGTGTTTTCACGTTGGTGTCTGGTGCGGACTACTCACCGAGTGCTGCCTGGGTGACGATGGGTCTCCATACCAACGGACCCTGACCTCGGTCTTCCAGCCCCAGCTCTTTTCCTTCCCACTTTACATCCTGCTGAAACGGCTGCGCTAAAATGTGAGGAGTCTGCCTCTGCTATAAACCGGTGAGGACGCTTGTACACTGGACAGTCTGCCATCATCCTGTCTCCTTCTCCACCCTTCTCGCTGGCCCATTGCCCCCCCCCCCCCCCCACCATACAAATCCCAACACATGACAACTCCAGGCCTTTGCTTGCTCGGTTTCCTCTGCCTGCGTTGGCTTTGTCAATGGGCAGGAACCTGCCTTAATTCGGGGCAAACGCTCAGTGTTTCTTTCTCTACAGTCTTCCCAGATTTCCCCAGGCAGCCTCCTCCTCTGAACATAAACTGGACTAGGGCAGTGGTGCTCAACCTTCCTAATGCTGCGACCCTTTAATACAGTTCCTCATGTGGTGGTGACCCCCAACCATAAAATTATTTTTGTTGCTACTTCATCACTGTAATTTTGCAACTGTTATGAATCATATCTGTGTTTTCCAATGGTCTTAGACGACCCCTGTGAAAGTGTTGTTCGACCCCCAAAGGGGTCGCGACCCACAGGTTGAGAACCGCTGGACTAGGGCATCCCCTCTTTATAGAATCCGAGGCGCTTTATTATATTCTTCACTTGTTTACCTTTCTGTCTCCCCCTGACTGAGAATTATGCCTGGCACATAAGCAGTGCCCAATACTTGTTCGCTCTATTCGGAATGAATGAATGAATGGGTGCATGGGTGGGAATGAATGGTGTCCAAGATTACAGCACTCTCAGCAACGGAGCTGGGATTTGAACCTCCATTTCTCTGACTACGAAGGCACTGATGTTTGCCTTAAAACAACGACAGTCTGCACGCAGTGCCAGACTGTCTGTATCTGAATCTCCAGGGCAAGTACTTGGCTAAAAAAATGCAGATTTCTGGGTGCCATTCAGATCCATTAAATCAAGGCTCTTGGTGGACTGAGTTAAAAATCAAAGGAAGAGTGTTAGGAAGCCTGGATTTTTTTAAAAAAAAAACCTCTTGGAGTTGCCCTTGCAGGAGTCCCTCCTCCGGGGACAATGCAGGAAAGCGTGAGATGCAGTACACAGATGCGCTGCCACTTTAAGGTAAAAAGAAAACAGTAGAAACAACCTACATTTTCATCAAAAGGGGGAATGGTGGCCAAATGATTTATGCTATATTTATACTTGGGAATAGCGGGCAGACCATACCGGAGAGTGAGAAAAGCAAACTGACATGAAAAGATCTGAGAGAGACGGTTTTTTCACTGAAAAAAGGCAGGCCCGGGGAGAGAATGGATGCTCTGATCCCATTTATTTTAAAACAAAACAAAAAAATTCAACAATGGCAGCTATTATTTACTTCCTTATGAAAGCGTTGATGAAAGAGTGGAAAAATAGACACTATACATTACCAGCGGTTCCTTCTGTAATTTTAGAGAGTGATTCGAAGTCAGAAATCCACATTAAAAGCTTTCCAGGCACCAGGGAATATTTGGGGGTGACAGACATGTCACAACGGCATTGTGGTGATGGTGGCACCGCTGTATAAATTTACTAAAAGTGCTGAATTACACACTTAAAATGAGTGCCGTTGATGGTATGTAAATTACACCTCAGCGAAAGTTGTTTTAAAACAAGCTTCCCAGGTGATTTTGATGTGCTCCTAATTTGAGGAAGCTTAGCTGTAAAATGCTTTTTGCCAATTCTTCCTTTTCCCCCAAATCCTCGTTTCTTTTTCCTGAACGAGTGTGTGTTTATCCTTCGTCAGGGAAGGTGATAATAAAATCAAGAACACCTAGTAAAATCCAAATGTCATAAACATTTCTACCAAGTTCCTTCTTGCTTTGCATATTTAAGGATTAGGGAAATGAAAACATATCAGAGTTAGAGTCCCTGCGAGAATTCAAACACTGCTCAAGTTTAAATTCAACGGACCAGTGGAGGCCATGGCTAACTGTCAACCTTGAGAAAACCAGGCCCACGGAGATGCATGTGGGAACGCGGGGCTTAACAACGTAAGCTACATGAAATAATGCTTGTATGAGATGGAGATCGACTGTAGAACCCTGTTTCCCCAAAAGTAAGACATCCCCCGAAAATAAGACCTACTTCCAGCTTTGCTTCTCCCTGTAATATAAGGCCCCCTCCCTGAAAATAAGGCCTCCTCGATAATAAGGCCTCCCCCCAACATAAGACCTCCCCGGAATAGAAGGCCCCTGAAGCTACCGTCAGGCGTCTGACTCCTGATTTAGAGAGACCTCGCCCTGCCTGAACAGCTCCGGCTGCGCTGCGGCCCATCAGTGAGCTGGTGTGTGATGACAACGACTACCGTACCGTAGACAGGTCATACATTTCCTTTTTTGTTCAACAATAAATGTGTACCGTCTTCTTCTTCATGGAAAAATAAGACATATCCCCTGAGAATAAGACCTAGTGCCTCTTTGGGAGCAAACAGAAATAGAAGATGCTGTCTTATTTTCGGGGAAACAGGGTATGCACACCTGCCCTAGCCTCATCCCCAAGTGGGAAAGTGACTCTGGCATCTCCTTCTCCCACCTCAGTGCTTTGCCAGCCCATTGGCAGCTGATTTATAGTTGGCAAGCGCCTGAGTACTCAGTCCCTGGCTAACTAAGAACTTTAACCACCAAAGACCATGTTGACTCCCTGAATAATGAGATTCTCTTCCAGTGGCAACCGAAGACACACCGCAAAGAGACTCTTCCATTGTCCTGAGAGCAGACCATGCGACTGGGAATGGTGGACTGTCCATTCAATCCCGACTGTCACCTGATGGCCCAGGGTAGAGGTTCCCAGGTGTGGGACAATCTTCCAGTCTCTGGGTGGTCTGGCTGGACACCCCACGTTCTTCCTCATTTTCTGGGAGCGGTTCTGCATGCACACATGGAGTCATCTAATTCACCCAGCCCTAGCGGTGGCCCCAGAGTGCCCCAAAGAGTGTTCACTAATGATGGGTATCTATCACTCATGCTATCTTAAGGGGTATATATCCCCCTTAATATATGCACGAGGCCCCTTCAAAACATGCTGTGGGCATCAACTCCTTGACGGCCACCTGGCCCTGTGAGGTGGGTGTTATTTTTATTACTATTCCCATTTTAAAGTGGAGGAAACAGACAAGATGGGGGTGGTCCCACGGTTAGGAAGAGGGGCTGGAACCAGAATACCTTCCCCATCAACTGGGCCATTTGGCTCTCAAGCGACACCAGTTCCATTTTCCTCCCTCGGTTTCCTCCGTGATACAATTTCTTTAGAGGCTTCCCTCTGCTTGTGAGGTCAAACGCGGTCATGGCTTCATCTTTCTATTTATCTCGAAGCCCAGTGATTCAAGAGCCTCCTCCACGGCCAGCTCTGCCTTTTCCCTGCTTAGTGGCTCCCCGGTGATTTGCATAACCAAGTATTCTCCTGGATCTTGTGCCTTGAGTTAAATGTGCTCTCCAGTGGAAAGAGGCATACAATAGCAGGGGATGTAGGAGAAGGAAGATAAATTCAATATCTGACCTACTTTCTCTTCGGTGTTAGAAGCAGGGACAAGTTTAGAAGAGCCAGGGTAACGGGAGGGACCGTGGAGACTGTAATCATTCTGAGACAACTTCTCAGGTAAGTCCTGCCATAGAAAGTGTTTTCTTTACTTTGACCGTGAACTTTCTTTTCTGTTAAAAGACAAATGTCCGTGAAGAAGAGATGCACGTGACAATGAACATGTTTATTTCTGGTACAAAGAAAGAGTTTGAATCGGAGGACCTTGGAATACGTGTCTGTCCTTTCACTCGCTGGCTGGGTGTCCCTGAGCTTCACACTCTTCATTTGTAAGATGCCTTCCTCGTGGGGCTGGGAAGATGACACACCACTCGTATGAAGGACCTCAGACACTATTGGACATGTGTCTATCTATGATTGCTAGCAGAAAGAGTAATATGTACATTCCTGGACATTATTCCTGCATTTAAGTCTAATCTCACCTTCATAAGCCATAAAATTCCTCATCTGAGAGAAATCTCACATTCTGTCGGGGATTAATATGAGTATTAAATGATGATGATCTAAAGCAGTGGTCGGCAAACTGCGGTTGGAGAGCCACATGTGGCTCGGGAGCCGCGATTTGCTGCTCTGTTGACTAATGAGTTTGCTGACCACTGACCTAAAGGATACCAAGACCTAGAGTAATTCTTCATTCCAAAGGTCTTTCTTTTTTTTTAATTTAATTTTTAAAATTTTTTTTATTAATGTGTTACATGTATACATATTTTCCCATTGCCCTCCCCCCCCTTCCAGGCATACCCCAACCCCCAGTGTCTTGTGTTCATTGGTTATGCTTATACGCATGCATACAAGTCCCAAAGGTATTTCTTGATCAGAAAAGACACCATTGTCAGAGAGGACATCATGACTGCTATTGTTGTTACTATATTGTGATACAGATATGCTGGCGGTAAGGAACTATACAGATTTCCCAAAGGGGGTAAGACTAGTCACTGTGGATGAGGGTAGTCAGGGCTAAGGGAGAATAGATGAGGGTAGACAAGGGTAACTGAGGGTAGATGAGGTCAAGTGAAGGAGTTTTGGAAAGGGACAGGGAACATCAAGAACATCAACTGGAAGGAGAGGACACAGCAGCATGGTGTTGGGGGACTAAGTGAGGCCATAGCAGTGGTGCCTTTAGTGAGGCAACATGGACTCCTCATTGTCGAGGACAGTGGCTCTCAACCTTCCTAAGGCCGCGACCCTTGCATACAGTTCCTCATGTGGTGGTGACCCCCAACCATGAAATGTTGCTACTGTTATGCATCGTGATGTAAATATCTGCATTTTCTGATGGTCTTAGGCAACCCCTGTGAAAGGGTCTTTCGACCCCCAAAGGGGTCGCAACCCACAGGTTGAGAACCGCTGGTCAAAGAGATCAAGGAACTTGTGGTGAGGATCTGACCAGTGGTATGGACTGAATGTCTGTTTTCCTCCTCACCCCCAGATTCATATGTTGGAGGACGGGCCTTTGGGAGGTGATTATATCATGAGGGAGGGGCCCTCATGGTTGGGATTGGTGCCCTTATAAAAAGACACCCACAGAGCTCCCTCGTTCTTCCACCAGGTGAAAACACAGCCATCTATGGACTAGAAGGCAGGCCCTCACCAGACACAGAATCTGCCAGCTCCTTGACCTTGGACTAGCCGGCCTCCAGAACGGTGAGAAGTAAATGTTTGGCAAGGAAGCCACCACGCCTATGGCATTCTGTTGCAGCAGCCTGAATGGACTACTAAGACATGAGGGAGGTTGCAAAAGCTAGAATCCGTTCTTAAGCAATGTTGTAGCATGTACCAAAAGCAGCTGACTTTTTTTTTTAATTTCAATTTTTCATGCTATTATTGATTGATCTCCCTCTTATGGAAAGGCACATGCCTGCGAGAGGGAGGACAGTATGATTTCTCTAGAAAAGGCTCTTGCAGCTTCTGGGATGATGAGCTGACAGCTCTGCCCAGATGAGGAGTCTGGATAAACCTCACGGCCTGGTTCCCCCTGAAGGTGGGGTTCCACCAAAAGACCTCCTCTCCCTCCTGACAAGGTGGGCCAGTGTGGTGACAGCTGAGAGAATGAAAACGGGCAGGAAGGGTTCCTCTAGCCCAGTGGTTCTCAACCTTCCTAAGGCCGCGACCCTTTAAGACAGCTCCTCATGGGGTGGTGACCCCCCAACCATAAAATTATTTCCATTGCTACTTCATCACTGTCATTTTGCTACTGTTATGAACTGTATATAAATATCTGATATGCAGGACGTATTTTCATTGTTACAAATTGAACATAATTAAAGCATAGTGATTAATCACAAAAAATATGTAATTATATATTGTGAAATATTTATTTCTAATTACAAATAAATGAAATTTTGTCTTAAATCGTGGTGTAGCATGGGTAACAGTCTTCATATGACAACAGTAAACTACATGGCTACACTTTGCTACCCCGAGGAGCAGTCTGTTAGTTCCTAAGACCATGGGAAATAGGTGTTTTCTGATGGTCTTAAGCAACCCCTGTGAAATGGTTGTTCGACTCCCAAAGGGGTCGAGACCCACAGGTTGAGAACCACTGCTCTAGCCGAAGGTGCCTTGGTGCTCCTGCCATACCCAAAATGACCAACTTCCCATTAAAACTTACAATAGGTTATTTTAGAAAGGTTGATTTCCCGACATGCTTGCTCTGGGTTTCATGGTAATTTAGTCTCAGAAGTGACTTTTGAAAAAGTGTAGACCTGATTACAGTGCTTCCTTCTCTAAACTTTCTATGGCTCCCCACTGCTGTTAATAAAATTCAAATTCCCTAGAATACCTTTTGGGTTCTCTGCCATTTTTCATGTCTCCTACCCTTTAATCTGGCCCCTGGACCAATCACCATTTCCCACAGTCCATGGGATGCTGGCGCAGGCTTTTGCCGCCCTCCCAGACTCTGTGGGCTTTGTGGCTGTTCTTTCTTCTTCTTTTTTTTTAAAAATATATTTTATTGATTTTTCACAGAGAGGAAGGGAGAGGAATAGAAAGGTAGAAACATCGATGAGAGAGAGACATCGATCAGCCGCCTCCTGCACGCCCCCAACTGGGGATGTGCCCGCAACCAATGTACGTGACCTTGACCGGAATCGAACCTGGGACCTTTCAGTCCACAGGCCGACACTCTATCCACTGAGCCAAACCGGTTTTGGCTGTGGCTGTCCTTTGACACATCCTTTACAGGACAGCGCACTCCATTCCCAGGGGTTGTTGGTCTGTAGTGATCTGATGTTTTTATCTCTCTGAGCTCATATAGTATTTTAGTTGATGCGTCTTTATAAAAGCAGGTGTGAAATTGAGTTTAATACAAGTGACATGTTCCTGGTTCTAAGAAAAAAAAGTATTTGAGGGGGCAACTGGGTGTTCTTGTCTATCAAGACTCACATGTAGCTCTGGCCGGGGTGGCTCAGTTTTTTGAGGGTCGCCATGCACTGCAAGGTTGATGGTTCAATTCCCAGTCAGGGCACAAGCCTGGGATGTGGGCTCCATCCCCAGTAGAGGTTGTGCAAGAGGCAGCCAATTAATGTTTAGTTTTCACATGGATGTTTCTCTTTCTCCCTCTGCTTTCCTCTCTTTTTAAAAATCAATAAAAATACAATGGTACCTCGAGATACGAGTGCCCTAACATACGAGATTTTTGAGATATGAGCCATCGAGCGAGCGATTTTTGCTTTGAAATGCGAGCAACAGTTGAGATACGAGTCATCACACGGATCAGCTGGCTGCACATGACCCACCAGTTTACCGCGACTCGAGCATCTCATAGTTTCCCACGCCTCAAGGTTACAGAACGAATTAAACTCGTATCTCGAGGTACCACTGTATTAAAAAACAAAAAGAACCAAAGGAAAAACATCTCACATGTGCACACTCTTCCTTGTCCCTGCTGCCAATGTGGGATGGCCCATATTGGGTTCCTGTGGTGGTCATAATCCTGAGGAGAGCTGCAAGCTTCCTTATTTTATTTCCCGGCTCTTGTTTTTCACAGACATTTCTGACTACTTCCCTCAAACTAGCCTGTTGGCTGACTCCTCAAGCAGCATATGTAAGATGGAAAGACTTCTCCTTTCCCCATCTGCATTTCCTCTCCTGGATTTCAGTTTCAGAGGAAGAGCCATAAATAGGTGTCCTTCCATTTGAGAGGCAATTAGAAATGCAGCAAGGGTGGTGAGAGAAAAGGTGATCCAAGGCGGGAAGAAGAAGGTACACAGACAGCTACAAAATCAAGAGAGATCTGGGGTGTTGGTGTTTTGAGTCACAGGTCCGATGGCTCCAGTTAGGAGGAGGGAGGAGGAGAGTCCTCAGCCCATGCGGAAATGACAAGGACCACACATCTCTTATTCTGGGGTGGAAGAAGGGCAGGCCAGACCTGCAGACAACCTCACTTCCGCTGGCTAAGCAGGTGAGAGAGAGGCAGCAGCGGCCTCAGCTTCTGGACTCCGACATCCGGCCGGGAGATGTCTCTGGATTTCCAGGGAATAGCTTCCCGATTTTTTATCCAGGCTTTCCAGAACATGCACTTCTTCAGTAATACGTTGTGATCCCTACCCAATGTTGGTTTTGCTGGATTGATACACAGCAATATTGTAATTGTGCTGGAATATTTGTTCAGAGTGAGATACATCATGTTTCCATGCCAACAAATTCCAAGAGGCAGCCAGTGCTCATTGTTTCCTCCCTCTCTTTTTTCCTTCCTTCCTTCCTTCCTTCCTTTCTTCCTTCCTTCCTTCCGTCCTTCCTTCCTTCCTTCCTTCCCTCCCT
>JAAGEH010002528.1:566647-656873 GCA_011751065.1 Lasiurus cinereus | reverse complement strand
TTCCTTCCTTCCTTCCTTCCTTCCTTCCTTCCTTCCTTCCTTCCTTCCTTGATTCCTCCCTTTCCTTCTTTCACTTCCCTTCTCTTCTCCTCTCCTTTTAGTTTCTTACTTTTTCATCTTTCCTTCTAAATATTTCATGCAGCATTCGATTTTATGCATTGAGAGAAAACACAGTCGCCAGGGGGACAGACACAATAAACCTTCCATAGACTAAATAGTTTATCACTCCATCTGCATGCAGCGTTCAGTTTTATTTTTTTTCACATACACTTACAAAACAAATCCCCTGGTGGCTAATTTTATGCAGACACCGGGCATATCATGAAAAGGATGTAGAGAAAGCTTTCAGTTAATGGTATCAGTGTTCTTGTGGGTCGGGAGATAGCATCCCATATAGAGAATGAGAGAGATGGTGGCAGTGGAGGGGACTTTGGTAGAGCGGAGGCAAGATGTCGTAACACTACCCTTGCTCTGACCCAAATGGATTCTAGTCACTTCTAGGACACAGACCATTTTCTTAAGCCTTTGTATCCCCACCCTTCTGCCTGACTCTGCCCAACACTCTTCTTTGCGCATAGCACATCCTCAATGGGTGTTTGCAGAATTGCATCACTTCGCCACAATGCTGACCTCATGTCCGCTGTTGCACCCCATTCCCATCCCAGTTACATTTGGATTTACTGAGCTGGGCTCTTTCAAACATCAAGAGCGGAGGGACTGGGTAATGCATTTTAGTTGTAAGGGACAGAAACCTAATTAAAATTGCCCCGAGGGATGGTATTTTTTTCTGAAAAACTGCCAAATCCATGGAAAAATGCTATCCAAAGAAGCAAGCAATGACATCAAGATATAGATACTTTGCCAAGACCGGTTCGGCTCAGTGGATAGAGCATTGGCCTGCAGACTGAAAGGTCCCAAGTTCGATTCTGGTCAAGGACATGTATCTTGGCTTCGGGCACATCCTCAGTAGGGGGCATGCAGGAAGCAGCTGATCGATGTCTCTCTCTCATCGATGTTTCTAACCCTCTATCCCTCTTCCTTCCTTTCTGTGAAAAATCAATAAAATATATTTTTAAAAAGATATAGATACTTTGTCTCTTGAAGGCTGGTTTCTCTGTGGATGAGGTTTATTCCCTCCCCAGACTGGTCCTCCATCACTTTCAGCTTATGACTAAGGAAGTGCCTCTCTATCAATAGCTTCAGCAAGCGCAACTGGCGTGGCTCAGTGGTCAAATGTCAACCTATGAGTCAGAAGGTCATGGTTTGATTCTCGGTCAGCACACATGCCTGGGTTGCAGGCTCGATCCCCTGTATGGGGTATGGAGGAGGCAGTCAATCAATGATTCTCTCTGTTGATGTTTCTATCTCTCCTCCCTTCCTCTCTGAACTCAATAAAAACATATTTTTAAAAAATAGCTCCAGCAAAATGTGCTGGACTGAGAGTCCGTGACTGAACTCACACTGTGTGCCTAGCTATGACCCAGTCACTCTGAGACTTGTATCTGGCTAGAAGGTAAGGGGTGGGGTTAGAGCCATCTACATGCAAGGGTTAAGGTGGGAGAAGGGTAGCTTTACAAGGAAAAATTGGGTGCTGAGAGGTGAACTGGGCCAGACTACGAAGAAGCTGAAACCATGTTAATTTTGGAGTCAGTCCTTGGGGCTACTGTCCCCATAGAACAGTGGTTCTCAACCTTCCTAAGGCCGCGACCCTTGCATACAGTTCCTCATGTGGTGGTGACCCCCAACCATGAAATTTTGCTACTGTTATGCATTGTGATGTAAATATCTGTATTTTCCGATGGTCTTAGGCGACTCCTGTGAAAAGGTCATTCGACCCCCAAAGGGGTCGCGACCCACAGGTTGAGAACCGCTGCCATAGACGAGCATGTATATTCTGTTGGCACACCAAATCAATTAAAAAAAACATTTTGAAAATCATTCTTTCCTTATTTTAATTTCACTTATGTTTAATGGGGGAGGGGGCGGAGGTAAAGATAGATACCAAGCAGGAAAAATAATTGAAACAGTGCCCAGCATGTTCCCTTTTCTTGCCCCCACCCCCCACCCCCGCCCCCTGCCAGTATTGCCAATGTTCGTTGGAAGTGTTGAACCTTAAGCCACTTCAGCCATCGCACAAAGAGGGGAGTAAAGGACCTGTCTACCTACCTGGTCTGAATTGGTTCCTCTTTTATATTTGATGACAACTAATGAACCTCAGAGTGGCCTTTCTTTGCATGTGGCCAGTCCTGAGTGGCTGGCAGTTCAGCCCCAGCACTTTCATGAGGACCTCGGAAAGGCCATTTTCATTCCTGGCTCATCCATTCCCGCAGATATTTATTTCTGAGCACTTAGAACGGCAGCTTCCGGGCACCAGGAGAAAGCATCGCATCACGCGACGTGAGGATTTTAATACCAATAAATGGGAAAGGAAGCGTAAATGATGATAACCGGAGGGAAAGCCATCTCCCCCCTCATTTCCTGCCTGTTTGCCAAGCGGGGCTGGATTTTGACAGAAAGCAAGTCTGTCAACACTGTCCCTGTGGCGGTTTCTGTCCGGCAGACCTCTTTCTTGGACTGCTCTTGGGTCTTCCAACCCAGCGTCCTTCCTCTTCCTCCCCTTTCCTTAGCTCGCCCTCTACTCTGTGGCCTGAGTGATCTTACAGGAAGCACAGCACAGCCCACAGGGTTTTGCAAATTCCATCATGTCACTTCTGTGGCTCCCACATCTAACTTTATAATAATATTCCTCATAATGTCATCGTTTGCCTCCAACTCTATGACTTTTTAAAACCTCTATATCTATATCTATCTATGTCTATGTCTGTATCTATAACTATATCTATGTCTGTATCATCTATGTTTATATCTATCTCTATACCTACCTCTATATCTATTTATGTCTATGTCTATGTATGTCATCTATAACTATATCTCTATCTGTATCATCTATATTTATATCTCTATACCTACCTCTATATCTATGTCTATGTCTATGTCTATATCTATAACTATATCTATATCTGTACCATCTATATTTATATCTATCTCTATACCTACCTCTATATCTATCTATGTCTATGTCTGTCTATATCTATAACTATATCTATATCTGTATCATCTATATTTATATCTATCTCTATACCTACCTCTATATCTATCTATGTCTATGTCTATGTATGTCATCTATAACTATATATCTGTATCATCTATATTTATATCTATCTATACCTATCTCTCTATCAATGTCTATGTCTAGGTCTATATCATCTATATATCTATCCCTATAGCTATCTCTATCTCTATCTCTATTGTCTATTTCTATCTATGTCTATAATCTATATTAGCATGCTGATGGTGTTATCAGTGAGATGATGCAATCTTGGTTCTTATATTGATTTCAGAGAGAGGAAGACAGAGGGAGAGAGAGACAGAAACATCAATGATGAAAGAGAATCATTGCTTGGCTGCTTCCTGCACTTCCTCTACTGGGGATCAAGCCTGCAACCTGGCATGTGCTCTGACCAGAATCGAATCCTGACCTCCTGGTTCATGGATGGACACTTAACCATACAGCCACACTGGCTGGGCTGCTATATTTTTGTACTGTCTTCACAATCCTTTCCTTAATATTTTCTTGGAATTCATTTATGCCCTCTTTTTCATTATTATTATTGCCTAAAGTTTTACATATGTCTCCTTTTCCCCCAATTGACACCCCCCCGCAGCTCCCTGCCTCCAGCCATTACCATCCCGGGCAAACCCCAACCGCCCCAGTGTCTGTGTCCATTGGTTATGCTAATATGCATGCAGACAAGTCCTTTGGTTGCTTTCTAACCTTCCCCACTCCACCTCTCCTACCATTTGTCCATCAAATTATATTGTACCCCCTCTTTTCTTTAGAGTGACCCTTGCTCTAAGCAATAATCTTCGTTAAATTTCAGCTTCTTTGTACTAGCATTTCCTGCCCATTAAACATGGGTGAAAATTAAATTAAGGAAGCAGGATTTTTTAAAATGATTTTTTAAAATATTTCTAAATTGATCCAGTGTACCAATGAGGGTACACACGCTCTTCTTTGGGACAGTAGCACTAAAGATTGACTCCAAACATAACACGGTTTTGGGTTCTTCTGAGTCTGGCCCCGGTTCACCTTCCTAGCTTTGTCCCTTTCCAGTTGGTTCTGCAGATTCCCCGAATTCTTCACAAATACACATGTAGCTTTGCACATGCTATTCCTCTGCTTGGAATGGCATCCTTCTGCTTCAGTTTTAATACTCAACCCCTTAGTGAAATTCTGAAAAGTGATTACTATTCTTTCAGTTCAGCGAACTCAACTGGACATGAGTTGTACCATGTCTGGGTATTACTTTGTCCACTGTCTACCACCTGTGGTCCATGAACTCCCACCAGATATGAGGCAATCTGATTCGTATGTATTTCCCAGTGCCCAGTACATGAAGCCTATGCAAAGATTTGCTGTACTTGTTACAATCACATTCAGTCACATCTGTTCCATTTATTTTCCCCCAATAACAATGGGGGTACTTTTACTTTGAAGAACTACAACATAGAGGTATTTGCAGAAAGTCCATAGATCATTTTGTGGGTACAGTGGTACCTCGAGATATGAGTTTAATTCGTTCCGTAACCTTGAGGCGTGGGAAACTATGAGACACTGGAGTCACGGTAAACTGGTAGGTCGTGTGCAGCCGGCCAATCCGCATGATGACTCCTATCTCAAATGTTGCTCGTATTTCAAAGCAAAAATCGCTCGCTCGATGGCTCGTATCTCAAAAATCTCGTATGTTAGGGCATTCATATCTCGAGGTACCACTGTACTGTGTCTACCCACAGAACCACCTACTGTGTTAATTCTGGTCTATTATAACGGAGAGTAATGACAGAAAATGTTCACATAGACAATATTCTACTTTAGATAAACAAGGTTATTATACACAATTTCTTAAATGTTCATCATAACTCTATCCCATTATTTCTCACCCAAGACAATAAATTCAAAGTGGCAGTGAGAGTGGTATCATAGGAGCAAAGTTCATCCATTCTAATTTATTATTTAAAGAGAAACACTTTCAAATTTTAAAACATAGGTTTCAGTAAAAACCACTTGTGAGACCTTTCACAACTGAGTCGGTTTTCCTACTGAAATAACAGCTCCAAGAAAACAAAGTATGCTCACAAGTACATTCTTTGTACCTGAGCCCAGTGCCTTAAACATAGGAAATACATGGAAAATATTTTAATTAAATTTTTGCATCTATAGAGGCATGATTATGTGATTGGAATAACTAACTGTGCGGAGGTGGGTAAGGTGGAAGGGGATATTGCCAGGAAAGAAGACACATAAATAAAACTTAAACTCTACAGTCTGAATAAGTCATTTAAATGTTCCTCTCACTACATTTTCAAATGTGTATTGATGCTAAATTCACAGTAGCTCCTTGTCACTGTGAATTTTACAATCAATACACAATAACAAAATAATTTTTGTGGGGGAGTGTGAGAACCCCTTTCACATCCCACATGGTTCAGGGTTCCGGTTCAGGGTTCGGGTTCTGGAGGAGGCCGCACACAAATGAAAAGAGAGACTACAAAAGCATGAATTTGGGATTATCGGGGGGCCAGGCGGGAGCCCACTTCTAATGAGAAGACTACCCTCTGCTCTGGCCTTGCTCTCGATTTTATTGAGACTTTGGGACACACCCATAGCCTTTAAGCAGGAAATTCCAATAACAAAAATACAAACGACAATCAGAGGTGGAGGCGCTTCAGCTAACATTGTCTCAACTAAACAGTGAGTAGTTGGAGCCATTAAGGTTGTTGACCAGCCTTCCGGGTCACCTGTCCACATCTTTCTATCAGTGAGACAATGTTCAGTTTCCGGCAGGTTTATGGCATGATAAAATTATATGTAATATTATATCCCTTTAAAAATGTTTTAGGAATCTTTTTTTTAACATAAAAAAATCCCCCCTCACCTTTCTTACAAAAAAGAGGGGAACTTCCTCCTGAGGAGTTGGGATCCACTTTTCTAAACCCACCCCCTATTGCTGCATACCCTTGCCTGGCCTCTCCCTCACTCCACCAATCTGGATGCTTCGATTGCTTTCATTTTCTCAGTCTTCACCCCGAATTCCTTTTCTTCCCCTGACCACGCAGTTGAGTTGACAACAGAGAAGAGGAGGCTCCAAGCCACTGCCGTGGGCAGAGAAGGTGAGGTAGATGCTCTTTTTGCTGCCCCTGCCATAGATTATGGACTCTCAGTTGTGAGGTACCAAGATGAGAGAGGAGGGAAGGCCTGTTTTGAGCTCCCGCATCTCTTTTGCCTGCCATTTCCCTTCACCTTGACAATGCTCATACCACAGGCTGTCCCAAGGCTCTGGCGATAGCAATTTTTCATAATGGGAAGAGAGCGTGGCTCAGTGGCTGAGCGTTGACCTATGAACTTGTAGGTCACAATTTGATTCCCAATCTGGACACACGCCTGGGTTGCCAGCTTGATCCCCAGTGTGGGGCATGCAAGAGGCATCCCATCAATGATTATCTCTTATCATTCATGTTTCTATCTCTCTCTCTCTCCTTCTCCCTTCCGCTCTCTCCCTCTCCTTTCCTCCTTCCCTTTAATATTGTTAGTAAAAATATTTAAAAAATAATGGAAAGAGAGCTAAGGCAGAAACATTAAAGACTTCTGCTCCATGATGTTCAGGGGACTCCTAGAAATAAGCCTGTCCCTGTCACTACCCCAGAGCTGCAAATCACCTCTAATGTTCTCACCTTGCCCTGAGCACAACTTAGGTCCTTGATGGCTTCTGAGCCAGAGATCGGAAATTCTCTCCAAAGAAAATACATCTTAAAGTCAAGCCCCATGACAAAACCAAGGGAATATTACATGCCGTCAGAAAACAATCTGAGGAAGGTCAAGGACTGCAAGTTGGGATTCAGGATGTCCCCTTGGTGTATGCAAACCAGCCAGAAATGATCCCCCAAAGGTCATATGGAGTCTCCAAATTAAAACCACGATGGCTTTAATACCTCATCCAAGCCTCCGTCAGCTGACCCTGTTTTATAAGCTGCCACGAAGGCTATTATTTTTGAATGGCCATTAAAATCAGAAGTCCACTTAAAAAGAGAAGATCAAACTTGAAAGGCGATATGAACAACAACAAAAAGCAGAATTACAAAACTTAATCAAAACAATGCCAGTGCCATTTCAGCGTCATCTTTGATTCATGCTTTCTAGACATAAAAATTGGTCAATTAAAAGTTTTTATTTGGCATTTATTGTACATCTTGGAGGATTTGTAAATCTGGCTTTTGATTTGTTGACATTGTGGCTGCCTGGTAGGAACGGTAAATCAGGTTTCTGGTGTGACAAATCAAGTTTGTTTTAGGAAGGAAGCTCAGTGGCTAAATGAAGTGGAGGAGTGAGGAGACATAAATACGGTGAGCTTTAGACGGAGGAGTGTCAGGAATAGGGGCAATGAAAGCCCTATTTGCATCCTGGGAGGACGAAGGTTTTTAGTTTTCTCTTTTGGTGAGAACAGATCTTAGATTATGGCTTTTAAACTGGCTTCCAAGGGCCAAAATACAGCTCATGGTCACGGTGTATATAGCTCATGAAAAGGTTTCTGAAAATGTTGTATTATTGTCATCAGTGGGAGAATTCAAATAGAAATTCAAGTAGAAGTGCTACCCCTTGAAAACCAATCAGAGGTTCTGGCCACTTGGCCTGGGAGTGTTTATGGCAACAGCCAGCTCAAGTTATGGGAACACGCCCCCTGTACATGGGTCTTGAGCCCTCCAGACTGCCCCCACCTGGTCTGTCCTGCTCACTTACCTCACCTTCCTGGTCTTTCTGAACATTTGATCTCGTGACCTCATTTTACACACTCAGATACTCCAGAAACTAGAGTTTTGGGAAAATCATACTAAAACAATTATTTATCAGAAATTCAAATTTAACTTGGTGCCCTATGCTGTATCTGATACTCCTACAGGGTAAGCAGAATTTCCACACTGTTGGTATACATACTCTCTCCTGGGAATATGGCAAAACTGAATATAATGGATTTCACTCCCACCATCAGATTATATGAAAGGTGAAGGGATTTTGCAAATGTATTAGGTGCCAAATAGTTTGACCTTGAGGTCATTCAAAAGGAATGGTATGATTTCATTGGGTCAGGCCTTAAAAGATACTGTCCTTTCTTGAAAAAAAGGATTTGGAGAGTGAGGTTCTTGGATTCAGATCAGGTGGCAGACAACACCTCCTTTAGGATGGGTGGTGTTTTGAAGAAATGGTTTTGGGGGGCCTTGGTCTATAAAAATAATTGGCTGAAATTTTTAGTTTTTGTTCTAAAATGGGTTCATTGAAATATGGTGATTTATTGAAAAAAGATGTAGGGTCATGGATAGAGAACAAGTTCTTATGTATTTGTTTGTTACCCCATCAGAACATGAGAGTCATACAAACCAGTGAATCACCATTATTCTGGGGACCAACCTGGTACAAACGTGTGAAAGAAGTATCATGCCACGAGGCAGGAGCAAGCCACTTGCTGTACACTCTCTTGAGACTGGGGACCAGCTCCAGGATCCCAGGACAAGCTGTAGGAGTTCTAGTTTTCCTGAGAGCATCTGCTCAGACACTTGCATAGAGCAGAGGGTCAGAGCATGCCCTGGAAGGAGAAACAGGGACTAAGAATTGGAGAAGAATTTAGAAATTTTTAAAAAATATATTTTATTGATTTTTTACAGAGAGGAAGGGAGAGGGATCGAGAGTTAGAAACATCGATGAGGGAGAGACATCGATCAACTGCCTCCTGCACACCCTCTACTGGGGATGTGCCTGCAACCAAGGTACATGCCCTTGACCAGAATCGAACCTGGGACTTTCCAGTCTGCAGGCCGATGCTCTATCCACCGAGCCAAACCGGTTTTGGCAAATTTAGAAAATTTTGAGGAAACCCTCCAAAGAGTATGGCCCTGACGTGTGGGATTTGGGTACAAAAAGCCCTCTGAGTGTGGTAATGATGGCAGGTAACAAGATTGAAGTGTCCAGATCTTTTTCTTTTAAATAGTGAGCAAATGAAATGATAAAATAACTTTGCCAACCATCAGGCTTACTGTGTATGGTTACGTTACAAATTAATATTATTTTTATGTGTCTAGTACTCCATATGCCTTTCTTCAAGCAAACATAGACCCCTTTTGAAGAGAATTCCATTCCACATATCTCAGAAAAGACTTCCCTGACCTGGGACCTGGGCCACAGGGATGGACACGTGATCAGAGCTTGCTTACTTCCTATGTCATCTGGCCACGGTAATTCATTTGGAGATGGGCATTTAGTTGGAGAGACTATCTTCTGAGATTTCATGTATGACTCTATCACGATTGTGTGCAGATATGTGTATTTATTTGGAAGAACATATACAAAACTTAATATTGATTATAAAAATTAAGATTATATGTATTATTATGTATCCTCATGCTTTTGTACTTTTAATATTATGCAATGAATATTTGCATTTTGGCAATCAATCAAGAGATCACTGAAATTTTAGAAAAGTTTAAAATCTAACAGACAGGAAAAGGGATATTTTCTAAGTCAAAATAAGGTGATTCTAACATGCCCCAAAGGAGATAACTAACTACATGTAAGGCCTTATGCTGTGGGCCTGTGGCCCATTCATTTCAAATCTGAAACATGGAAATAGCCTTAATTTTATTTTAAAAAAGATGTAGCTCTGAAAGAACTTTAAAAATAACAATCATTATCATTAACTAGAATTACCAGTATTGAATGAAAGAAGCCCAAGTTCAATCCTGGACTTTAGATGAAAAGCAACAGAGAATAAATTACACCCACGTCCTGGGCACCACTGTGATAATGCTGAGTAGAACTTTATCCAGAGCCAGACACCCAGCTTATTATAGGTCACAGCTAGGAAACTCATTACTTAATGTGCACTTGAAGAAGCAAACGGACAGTCATAGGCTTAGCATTTCTGTCTCATTACTTAGACATATGACAGGGAAATTTCTGAGAGTAAGCACAACTCTTAAATCATGTTTTATGGTATTAGGGGAGGGCGTGTCAAAAACTAATTCAGCAAAAAATTGGAATATATTGAGTTCAGAACTTATTAGAACTTTAAATAGTAGCTTTCACTGATTTCGTTGCTGGAAGGATGGTACTTACAATGTAGATGTTAAAAAAAAAAATAACCATTGGTGAAAAGAAAAGATCAGGCCGAAGTTACAAATGTGATTTGAATTTTTCTATATAAGAACTGTTGTTTGTATAATTCCACCATTGCTTTAAAATAGCTCTCACCTTTATTAATTCACTTGATTCCCGTGATAACCTTGTGAAGCACATGAGACAGGAATCATTAGTTCTGTTCATGTAAAAAACACACCATTCTAACCTGTAAAGAATTTAGTGAGTTTAGTGGGGCCAAACTGTCAACAGTTGTCAGAATCCCAACGTATTGAGAGAGGGCTCCGGAGAATGGCAGTTTTTCATTTTGTTTTGTACATTACCATCAATGGAGGAGATGTAGGTGGGTTATATGAAATCCACTGCTAACAGATTAGGGAAGTGGGAGAAAGCAAAGTGGGAAAACCTCTGGGATTGGATAAAAAGTAAAATAATAGACACATGCTGCTTTTACACAGGTGGGTAGAGGATGGTTAACAGTCAACCATTAACACGATAACAATGAGGGAATCTGTGGTCTCTGCCAGGGCACCAGGGCTGTGCCCCGAGGGGTGTGAAATAAGAGAAGTTACAAGTTGCCCTGGCATTTCACAGGCATGTTAAAAAGACAATAGGCTCACTAAAGATCAAAGTTGGCATTTGCCAGGGACGATACTGGCCTAGGACATGAGGACCCACTACCAACTGCTTTCTAATAAAAGGCTTTCATTTCAGACCATCCTGCAGACTGCAGGTCTCCTGAGTTTGCAAGGCTGCCACGCAGGCCTTCCCTGAGTCAGCCAGGTTAGCAGTTGGCCCCTTTTGTCTACCCTCCCAAGGAGGCAATCGAGTCCCAGAAGGCGCATGTTCCCAAGGAAACATAATGGGTAAGTGAGAAAGTCAGGATCCACACCGCATCATTTCTCTCCGGTTTCAGGGTCCTTTTTCTATCTCAGAATGGGACCTAGGAAATATGGCCGCTCAGAGATCACTACCAGGGACATCTGCTTTCCCATTTCCTGATCGTAGTCGAGAACTTAATATGTTTTACAAGAGAAGATGCATTTCATTCTGAAATAATTAAGTCAGCTCTCCCCTTCCAGGGAAGAAAGGAAAGCAGGGATTTAGTTAATCAGAGGGAACAAGGGAGATGTGGAGGAAAATGAAGCTTTTGGAGAGGCCCCGAAGAGTGACACGGGTGTCAAAATAGACGTGCTCGGAGGAAAGAAGGCAAAAGGTGTGTCAGGTTCTGCCTTAGTTAAGCATGCCATTATATACATGGGTCTTTTGGTTGTAAGATAGGTAGAGTCAGAGATAAAGTAGTATCACTCCATCAAATCTGGAGTTTTACAGAACAAGTTAGGAATGGGGTGAGGGAGGCAAGGTGAAGTGGGTTGGGTCAGAGGCACTATATGGGGGAGCAAGGAATTACAAACTTTAGTACAGAAAGTAAAGGCTTTCACAGATAGGAGGAGGAACTAAAACAGAGGAACAAAGGTCATTCATTCATTTATTCATTCCATGAGTCAACGTGAATCTAGGGTTAGGTGGCTTTGACTAGGAAATACTGAATTTACAAAATGAGTTATGAAAAGCAGCAAATTACTCTTGAATATGCAACTTGGTGAGGCAAAAGCATTGGATATTGTTGGAAAGGAGCACTTGGCCTGGATGCAGATTACAGAATATAAGTGGTGAAGAAACCAAAGGGCATTTGGTTTCAACCTACCTGGAGATAGATTGACCAGTTTAGTAGCTTTAATATCTGAGAGTCTGAGAATACTGTTGTCCCCAGTATATTTTCTCTATGTAGCATTAAATATTCCGATATCAAAATTTAAGGATGCCAATATCTTCAAGGAAGTAAAATAATAACCATTATAGAAATACAAAGGAATGTAATGAATCATTATATAGGAAAACACCGATCACTAAAACTGACCATCAGAAGAAATCGAAAATCTAAAAATACACACAAAAAACCCCCACCAAATATCATAAGATGTAGATGTGAGTGATTACATACATGAACACACACACATAAAAGCAGACGTGAGTTCTGGATTTTTAAATCTTAATACTTGAACAATTTTGATCCCTCTTTATGAAAAGATACTAGTACTAAGTATTTTCCTTCTAGGAGAAATCTTCCATTTTGACTAGGAATTAATGGAAACAAACCATTTGCTCACACAGTCATATGTACAATAAGTAGAAGATTTCACTCTGATTACTTTCTGGCCCCATACACTCAAACTTTGTTTCTCCTCTACCTCAGATACTTCCAGAATCAACATCATGCCTAATGAAGAAAAAATTGAAAAGAAGAATAACAAAAGGAAACCTAGTTTTTCCAGGTATTAAAACATGTTATACATCTATACTAATTAAAGCGGTATGGTATTGTGACATGAATAAGCATAGCAGTGAAATATACCAGGAATCCCAGAATATAATCCCAAATACATATGTAAATTTAAAATATGTAAAAGGGATTTAAACATTTGTTTAAAACATGGAGTTGCTATATACATCAACTGACCACCCCTTACATAAAAATGATCATATTTTTTAAAGATTCAATACAAATCGAAACAATAAAATAGAAGAAGAATATATGGAAGGCTTCTTTTAAAATAACCTTGGAGAGAAGAAGTAATGTCTTATATAACACAAAACTAACACGAAAAACATAAATTTAACCATGTAAGTGAAAAAAAAAATCTGCAAAGAAAATGAGTCACAAACTACTAAACTAGGAGCAAATATTTGCAACTCATCTTGCAAATATAGAGATCATCTCTTTTATAGAGAGCTTCTATAAATCAAACAGAAAAATGCAAAAGTCTTAAGGAAAAATAGGCAAGCGATTTCAATAGACAGTGCACAAAATCAGAAATAAAGGGGATCTTTATACATGTAAGAAGATGCTCAGCTTAATAATAAAAAGAATGCAAATGAAAACCACAGCAAGGTACCATTTTCTACCCATCAAACTGGTGACCTTAAGAACATTGAATAACATTCTGTGTCAGCAGGGTGTGTGGGGAAATGGGAACTCCCCACATTGGGAACATGATCGGTACCCCCTCCTCACAGAGCAATTTGGCAATATTGATTCCCTTTACACATGCCCATCCCCTTTAATCCAGGAATTCCACTTCTAGAAATTTACCTTTTTAATGCAAATGAGGTTGAACCCAATGGAACTGTTGTATAGGTAGGCCTAAAATGCTTCACAATCTACAATTTTATGTGGTTCAATTCAGTCCTTAAAAATGACCAAAATAATGAGTGCACAAAGAAATGCACATGCAGGCTGGATAATAGGCAGGCTGGGTAAGCTTTAACATTCCTTATCTTGACCTTCTACCATGAACGCTACAATAGGAGCTACAAATATTTTCATTAATGAATTTGTTCTTAGAAATCTAGTGAAGCATAGGCTTCTTTAAGGCTCTGTACGATTTATTCACTGCCATAATAAAGCTGCACGATGAGCAACCATGAGTCTCTGGGGCAAACAACAATTCATGTCTGCACAATGCGTTAGTCTTCAGGGTTCAGCTGACTTGGGCTGTGGTCAGCTGATCTCAGCTGAGTTTGCTCATGTATCTGCACACAGATCTAGGTCAACAAGATGGCTTCGTTGATCGGGGCTGGGTTTACTCCATTCTGGGGGTCGGCTGGCTGTTGGCTGGGATAACAGGGGCAGCTCGGCTCTGCTTTGTGCGTCTCTTCCAGGAAGCTAGCGGGTAAGAGCAGGCAGAAATGGTCAAGGCCTCTGAGGCCCAGCCTCAGAACTGGAGCACGGTCACTTTTGTTGCTTTCTATGGGGCTTAGCAAGTCACAAAGCCAAACCATATTCATTGTGTGGGGAATTAGACTTCATCTCTTCAGTGAAAAGAATTGTAGAGTCACATGGCCAAGGGGATGGGTACACTGAAGAATGAGAAAAGGGACTATTATTTCAATCAATCCAACATGAGCTTCACATTTTTACTGTGAAGTCAGTATGTAGCCAGCTTATTTTATAGTCTCCCCACATCAGCTGCCTGCCAGCTCTAGTAATAAGTTGGGGGAAAGTATCAGGAACTATTTTCTTTTACCCCTAATTGAGAGCTTTGATCTTTCAAGGGGCCAGAGTTGGTCCAAATCCAGCTGTCCCTCTGGGGCACCGGGCACAAGACTGAAATACCCCCAACTCCTCTCCTCTGCTCTCCTCTCTTTACCTATAGCTCTCAAATCTAGCTCCTCCTGCCTCTGTGTACTATTTTATCTCCTATATGTTGTTAATATCACATTTTAATCAGTAGGATAATCTCCAAGCTTTTCAATGGCCTGTCACTTCATAAGGGCTCAATGAATGGTAGCTATTATCATGATATGCAGGTATTCAGAATAAGGTTGCTATATTTTGGAACAGATCCAAAATTCTCTGATTATTAAAGCACAAAAAAAGGTCTTATTATAAGCCTGTCTGAACCATTAAGGGTGGTCTCTCAGGGCAGCCATGTGACAGGCCAGGATAGGCGCTTCGTGGCTAGAGTTGTGTATTCTGAACATCATCCAGCTTTTAGTCCCGAGATCTACACTCGTGCATTTGTGACTATTCATTTATCCAACTTTCACACCTTCATACACTTAATTAAATGTCATTTTCTTATGGGACTTCTGGAGTAGAGGGAAGAGGGTGCATGAAACAAACAACAATTCCTAGTCTTTTTATTTAGCCACTGGACATTCATTTTATCAGTGCTCTTGTCCATAATTAATGGTTTCACACAGCTTGTGACAGCTGGTTTGTCACAGCCCAAATCAAACTTACTAAGTTAAGATTTGGAGGCTTGCCACAAGAGGCTAGTTAAACTTGTCACTAACTCCTCATTTACTATTTTAATAGGCTTTTCTGGCAGGGGAGCCTTTTGCCTGGACTCCCTTTCCTCTCAGCGTACAGAGGCGTGAGTTGAGCTTCATCACTCTACATGTCCTCATCTTGTCACGAACGCTCAGAGAACAAGGTTTGAAAAAGGTCAAATCAACAGAGAAGAGAAGTTCATGGAAAAGCTCAAGTGAAAACACCATGGACGGGCATAGAAACAAAGTTGAGTATTGACAGCTCATAAAGCAAAACTCCCTTGTCAGCTTGTCTAATTATCAACAAGTCCTTTTCCCCGTGCATACCAAAGAAAAAAAGATTAGGAATAACTATGAAGGGTACAGTTGTCCTCTTGTTCTACGTATGACAGTGTTAATCTGATCTCTGAGGGAAAGGAAGAGAATTCCAACGTGTGGCAGCCTTCCTATGTGTTGCATCCCATCTGAGTGATCTTGTTTGTTCCTGGCAAAATTTTGTTGGCCTTGCAAAATTGATTACTGAGCCCATTATAAAAAGACTCATCGAGGGAAGTGATTCATCCAATGTCTCATGGCTCCTCAAGGCAGAGCCCGATTTTGAACTCCAGTGTGCCTACTTCCAGGAGAAGTTTTCTCCACTCCGTAAGGATGGGTAATTCAGGCTCTGTAGAGAATTTAAAATCTGAGAGGCTGTTTATGTTGACGTAGGTGGCAATTGGTACTTCAAGCACATAGCCTATTGTTAGTCCTTTATGGCTTAGAACTGGAAGGGAGAGGCCAGGGTAAACATTCACCAATGATTTCTCTCTAGTGTCACCTGCCCCTGCTCCCTGAGAAAAAGCAATTGTAGATATGGAGGCAAACCAGGCAGAAATAGTCCTTCCAATTTTTCCCAAGTGCCTTTATTATATACTTACTATTTGTTAACAACTATAGTAGGCATGATTTATAGAGGGTCCTATTTTCATCTTTACAATAATCCTTTAAATTATCGGTAGACTCAATATTACACCTTTTGAAGTTGAGACTCACTTTCAGAGGAATGAAATAACTTGTTCAGAAACACACAGTTAGTGACTACTCTAGCCTTGAACTCAATTCTATCTGAGAACTGTTTGGATTGTTTGGATTTGGATTTTAATAATTTTCCATTATTTTTTAATGCAACTAATACGCATATCTTGACCTTTGTGTATTTTTCTGAGAGAGAAAAAAACACACACACGCACCTAAAACTATCATCAGAGAGAGTCTTTTTTTAATGGGGGACAAATTTTCTGACATTTGGGATTATCTAAAAAGGGCTCAGAGCTCCTGGATGGTGCTGCAGAAGTATGGGGAGGGAAGGTGATTTTATGAAGATGGTCTTAGTGAAGCCTCAGGTTCTTTGGAGAATTATGGTCTGGCCCTTAGCTGGCTTCAGGTTGTCAAACGTAGGAAGAGGAGGGCAAAGTAAGACTACAGTTGGTGGATTCACATGGGAAGTACCCTACTCCCCCACTTCCAAAATGATCTTAGATGATCACTTTCTGATGGAAAGTTTCATCCTTTTACTCACATCTATCCTCCTTGACTCACGGGACTACTTCAAATATATGTCACTTATTATTTGACAGATTGTACAGCAAAGGCGTGTTGGATTCTCCTAATGTAAAAAAAAAAAAATGCTCCAAGAGGGTAGCAGAGACTATGTGAGCCTGGATAAGGTTGCAGTTTGGGATGATCAGTCCACTCAGAGCAGAGGGTCAACCAGAAGTTGGGAGACTAGATCCACACGGTGGAACTTTGAAATGGAGGGTCATGATCAGTGGTTCTCAACCTTCCTAATGCCGCGACCCTTTAAGACAGCTCCTCATGTGGTGGTGACCCCCAACCATAAAATTATTTCTGTTGCTACTTCATAACTGTAATTTTGCTACTGTTATGAACTGTAATGTAAATATCTGATATGCAAGATGTATTTTCATTGTTACAAATTGAACATAATTAAAGCATAGTGATTAATCACAAAAATAATATGTAATTACATATTGTGAAATATTTATTTCTAATTACAAATAAATGAAGTTTTGTCTTGAATCTTGGTGTAGCATGGGTAACAGTCTTCATAGGACAACAGTAAACGACATTGCTACATTTTGCTACACCAAGGAGCGGTGTGTTGGTTCCTAAGACCACGGGAAATAGGTGTTTTCTGATGGTCTTAGGCAACCCCTGTGAAAGGGTGGTTCAACCCCCAAAGGGGTCGCGACCCACAGGTTGAGAACCACTGGTCATGATTAACAAGAAAGAGTTAGACAGGCACTGGAGATCCTAGTGAGCTGGTCTCCATTCCTGGCCAGGACTGTGCTTTCCATGAGATTTGGAATTTGGGTCAGTTTCTAGCCTTTGTGCGAATTAGGAAAAAGGCAACTTCTCTAGGTGGATGGATGAAAGAAAATGTGCTTCCTCCTCTCGGTGAATGCCAGCCCGAGCCAGATCTCACAGCGTGGTGGGGATTTGGCTCGATGCATTCCCTGAGACAGGCATATTTGGGCAGTGCACAGCCTGCATCACTGTTCATGGCAGTCTGGCCTGGAGAGGGGTAGGAAAGGGAAGCAGAATCCTTTGATATGTGGAGCTTATAATAATAATGATAATAAAGTTTTTATGAGGATCAAAGGAGAGCCTCATAAATATTATATTATGTATATAGCATAATGCCTGGCACATACCAAGACAGGGTTTGTTAACTAAATGAACCCCAAACTGGGACAGTTTGGCAGCTTCCTTCTTGTAGCGTTTGTAGGGCCATTAAAGACGATTTTCCATTTTTTAAGACAATAACTACTCAGAGTTCACTTCTAAGAATACAAAGCTTTGCTACGCAGCTTATTAAGTTCACCCACTATAGTTAACTTTTCTTCATTATCTATTGGTCCATTATCTAATTGTTTTTCCTTTTTCTACTGGCCTTAACCATTTTATAAATCTGTGGCCATTTAGGCTTGAGATCCATCTAATAAGAGTCCCTTTTATAGACTTCTCTCTCCGGGGATACGAAGGGACTGTCTTCCTGTGTGATGTTGCCAGAAAATGTCCGCCTTTTCACATGCCTAACATCTGCTGCACAGCTAAGAGCTGTGTCTCACCACAGGCTGTTAGCAATGACCTTCAATTTCCTTGTGTCACCAGCCTCCTAAGTGGGCCCGGATCTACTTCCCCCAGTGATCTGCTGGGCTTTCCACGTTCTTCCTCTGCGTCCACAGGTCTCAGCAGACTCTTTTCCTCCCACATCTTCCTTTGCTCTCACCCAAACCCTTGCAATCGCTTAATAGACCGAACGGATCTTTTGCCATCGAATCGTATTTCTCTAACCTATTTTCCAAACTGCTAGAAGGAGCTTTCTGAAATTAAAATCTTATCATAAAATTATTGAATGTCTCCCCATGGCCTCGGAGGGAACAAAATGCTCGTTACTTAATAAGCCCTCGAAGGCCTCTCCGTGGCCTGGCCCCAGTCTGACTCTACAATCTCATCGCTAGCTGCTTCCCCGAGAGAGTCTGCACTCAGCCTGATGAACTAAATACAGTTATCTACACTGGTCCAGACCTCCAGGTCTTCGCTGATTCAGAAAAAAAATGTTCTTTGAGCATGTCTCTCCTCCTCTTGCCCAAGTGATGATCTAGTCATCTTTCCAGATAAGAAGACTCAAGTATTTCTCCTAGCTGTTGATGTCCCCTCCACTGTGCCTGATTCACCTTTCTCTGTGTGTTCATGATAATATTCATGCCCTGGGTGGCAATTATGTCTACATGTTTCTCTGTCCCATATACTGAGAGTTTGTGGATAACAGAAAGGGGCAGGATATCTTCCATTTATCCTTTCAGATCTATTGCCCATACTTTTTCGACCCGGATCTGTGTTCAGGACTGTGGAGGAACTGCATCCATGAGATCATTTGTCGAAGTTTTCCAGGCAATTTTAATCAATGGGATATAATGGTGGGAAATCTGAGGGAGGGAGGAGAGTGAGATAGGGGTGTTTTACTTATAGTTCCCTCCACCTTAAGCAGGTCGGTCATTGGCTCTATCTGCATTATCTTTCCAGAGACCACAGCTCCTGTCTAGAGCTCTACCTACTGTTTGGCTTCTCTTATCTATACAAACCTGGGGAGGTACCAGCTCCTCACTGTTGCTAGCATATGTTGCTGCACCCTCCACTGGTATTGCTTATACTTTGGAAAATGGTCCCTTCTTCACGCTCCTTAATTAACGAGCATGTGTAGGCAATCTGTTTCCTGTCAGGTCCCTGAGAGATACAGGGACCACGCCTTTTTTTTCATTCTGCTATTTCTAGAGCTTAGCACAAATCCTGGACACATGGTAGCTGCTCTACATCGTGATCAAGAGCTCAGGCTCTGCGGCCACAGAACTGATGCTCATTCCAGCCCCAGCTACACTATTAACCGTTCATTGGCAATTACTCCAGGCCTTCGTGTCCTCATTAGGTGATGGGAAAGATAATGATACTCAAATCTCTTAGGGTTGAATGAGATGGTGAAAACAAAACGCACATCACAGGTCTGTGAGTGGTAAAGAATTTGGCTTTGCCCAAAGAGAAGTCTGGCCTTGGTCCCTGGTTCCTGGGAGGTAAGTTCTAAACCCTTACATTTTCTGTGTGATAGGAGAGATAGTTCATAATATTTATAAGGTGACTCATACTGGGTTCTCAAGCCACAGGATATCATCAGCATCTCCATGGTGTGGGGTGACTAGAGACTGAGTTCAATCACACAAGCAATCAACCAATCAATCGATCATCAATAATGCCTAGGAAATGCAGCCCAAAGAAAGCTCTGGACACTAAAGCTAGAATGAGTGTCTACTGTAGGTTGACAAGAAGAGTGTGTATATCACACATCAGTGCTGGAGTGGAATGGATCCTGAGGTCCAGGGCAGCTTCACCCCTTTGCCCTATGCATTTCCTTTCTTGTCTGACTTTAAGGTAACAGTTTCCTGGAATAGATTGTCAATCTAACAGCTGTTAGTGAGTTCTGAGTTCATCTTTCAAATGATCAAACCTGAGAGGAGTTTTGAGAAATCCTCAAACTTGAAGTTGGCATTGGAAGTCTTGCCAATTTGGCAGCCTGGAGAACCGTGCCCTTTCTCAAATCTCCCAGCTTGGCTAACTCTGGGTAGCTTGGCTTGTGATCAATGCCCAATAGATTTGCCTACTAAGTGTTGGTTCAGGGAGTGAATGTAAGAAAGGTAAGGGACAATCAGCACACAGACCACTTTTCACAGACTGGAGAACCTTTGTTGAGGCTGTGGATCCATTCATTATACTATAAATCTGCTTTCAGTCTTTACTAAATTTAGCAAAATGTTTCTTTTTGAACAAGAATATTTTATATGATTTGGGCCCAAGAGGTACAATAGTACTATTTTGGTTATGAGAAAGTTGAAATGAAATAAAAATTTAAAGGACTAAAACTTCCAAATTTCCCCAATCAGAGATTTTTATTTTTGTTTTGGAATGTTTATTTGAAGCATAATTTTAATAGAAATCACTTGAATCTCATGTGGTTCTTGAAGCAGATCGGCTGTCCAATGTCAGGAAGATTTTTCCAGGCTTCTTGATCCTTACTTTGTGGGAGATCATCCTCAGCCATACCCTCTCTGCAGAAATTTCCCTGCGGGGACCCAGTTTGACCAGACTGAGGGGTTCTCAAGATATGGAACTTTAAAAAAAATTTTTTAAATATATTTTATTGATTTTTTACAGAGAGGAAGGGAGAGGGATAGAGAGTTTGAAACATCGATCAGCCACCTCCTGCATGCCCCCTACTGGGGATGTGCCCGCAACCAAGATACATGCCCTTGACCACCAGAATCGAACCTGGGACCTTTCAGTCCATAGGCTGACGCTCTATCCACTGAGCCAAATCGGTTTCGACGGGACTCTTTATTTTAAAACTGATTAGAGGGTTTCTTGGGATGCAGGACTTTTAGTCCCCAATCAGGAAAATTTCAGAAACACTCCGGTGAGGTGGTCTGTTTGGGGTCATGTTATCCCCACCCTCTAACCCCAGAATTTTGGAGTAGACAGTGGTCTTCGGAATAGTCATCTCTGGATTGAAGAGTGACTTCTGAGAGTGCTCAGCTGGAAAGCTGAGGCCAACAGAGGCTACATGGCTAATTCAAAGTTAGAAGTTGCAAACAAACAACCCAATTAAAAATTTAGGTAGAAGACCCGAATAGACACTTCTCTAAGTAAGATACACAAATGGCCAACAGACATATGGAAAGTTCCTCAACCCCACTAATCATCAGAGGAATACAAATCAAAACCACGATGAGATACCAATTTATACCTGTCAGAATGGCTATCTCCAATAAATCAACAAACAAGTGTTGGCTAAGATGTGGAAAAAGGAAACCTTCATGCACTGTCGGTGGAGGTGCAGATTAGTGCAGACACTGTGGAATATGCTAAGGAGGATTCTCAAAGAAATTAAAAATGGAACTGCTTTAGGACTCAGTGATGCTACTTCTGGGAATATATCCAAAGAAATATGAAACAGTAATTTGAAAAAATATATGCACCCCTATGTTCATAACAGTGCAATTTATAATAGGCAAGATTTGGAAGCAGTCCAAGTGCCCATCAGTAGATGAGTGAATAAAAAGCTGTGGTACATTTACACCGTGGAATACTACTCAGCTTTCAAAAGAAGGAAATCTTACCCCTGTGACAGCAGCAATGGATCTGGAGAGTACTAGGCTAAGTGAAATAAACCAGAGAGAGAGACAAGTATCATATGATTTCACTTATGTGTAGACTCCAATGAACAAAATAAACTAACAAACAAAACAGAAACAGACTCGTAGACACAGAGAACAAACTGACAGCTGTCAGAGGGAAGGGAGTTTGGAGGGCTGGCTGAAAAGGGTGAAGGGAGAGGCAATTCGCATCGGTAATTGCAAAATTGCTACAGAGATGTGGATGGATTACAGAATGGAGAACATAGTCAATAATGTCCAGATAGTGGGGGATGGGAGCATGTGGGTGCTTTTTAGGCACTTTGCTGTCCATCTGAAACTGGTATGAAATATAAACTGTGGTTGAAAAATAAATTAATTTTTTAAAGAATTAGAGCTTGAGAGGGAGCAAGTGGGTTAACTAATATGGAGTAAAGATACCAAGAGGGTAAAGCAAGTCTAATGGATGAGATCAAAGAGATGATCTGTGGCCAAAACCGGTTTGGCTCAGTGGAGAGAGCGTTGGCCTGAGGACCGGAAGGTCCCGGGTTCGATTCCGATCAAGGGCATGTACCTTGGTTGCAGGCACATCCCCATTCGGGGTTGTGCAGGAGGTGGCTGATCAATGTCTCTCTCTCATCAATGTTTCTGACTCTATCTCTCTCCTTTCCTCTCTGTGAAAAATCAATAATTTTTTTTTTTTTAAAGAGATGATTTGTGAAGTCCTCTGATGGTGAGAGATGATGGGGCCAAACATCTTAGGATCCCGAAAGGCCATTTCTTTTCCAAATTCTGTTCCTGTGTCCTTAAGGCCTGCTTTCTCTCACGGTGCCTGGTTAGAGAGTCAACAACTTCCTACATCTTTATATCTAAGTGAACACTTTTAATAACCCTTTCATTTCTCACACCAAACTGAGAGAACTCTGCTCTTATAAACTGACACGTTAAATGGAACATCCACCCTGGCGTTGGGAGGGGAAAGGGAAAGCAATTAATTAGGAGAGACGAGGGGAAAAGTGGATTTCAAGGTGCCACTCTGTGTGGCCTTGTGTACTGAGGAATTTTCTTTGGCTCACCTACAGTAGAGCCGAGAACAAGGGGGTCACATCTATTTCGTGCCCACCACGTGCTGAACACGTTCCAGAGTTTATTCCATTTAATCCAGTCCTCTCAAATTGCGAGCTAAGTTAATCATCTCATACACACGAGGAACCTTCATAGAGGTTAAGTAAGTTGACATTGGCTTTCCTTGCATGGCTTTTCAATTCTAGATTGTCTAATCGCAAGAGCACTAGACCCTGCTGCCTCGCATAGCAGAAGAGAATTAATTGAAACGACTCTGGCCAGTGACAAGGGCCCGTGGAAATGGTTGAAGAACCTTTTTGGAACTTCGGACACATTTAGAGGACAATGAATCCCATGGTCCATTGACCCAGTGCCGGAGGCATTTTGCCTCTACGTGGTCACGCTCTTCATTTTTTTCAGGTGACTTTTACTAACTGGCTGATCCTTTCATCACAGCCAAGGAAAGGTGGGCTTAGACAACGAAGCACCTTGCCCGAAGTCCCAGAACAAGGTTCTGCCAGATTTGTGATGAGGATACTAGGAAGGGAAGGTCAGAAAGAAGGGCGGTACCCCAAAAAGCCAAGCACTGAGTAGCCATGCAGACCTGGGAGAGGGGAGCGACCCCTAAGCCTGCAGGACTGTTAGCTAGCTAGGTGACTCAGGGGCTGGTCATGGCCCCTCTCTAGCTCTCTGCTGCCCCATTGACCTCCAGGGAACTTGTTTCAGTGAACAAGAATGCCCTGCTAACCCTCATGGTGGTCTTTTGTACTCACTGCTGTCTGGAACTCTGCATCTCTTCCCCTCTCTCTGCTCCTCCACACCATCCTGTATCCGACTTGATCCAACACATGATTCAGGTAAAACTCATAAGTCACCTCTTCCAGGAAGCCTTCCCTGGTTTCCAAGCCTGCATAAAATTTCCCTCTTAGGTGTTTCTGTAGCACCCAATCTCCCTTATCCCGTTTATTATAATGTCCTCTGAATTCACCTGTTTCCCCTACCACACAGTATTTGTCCTGTGTAGCATTGAGGCTTCAGGGTGCCTGACACACCGTATGTTCGATAAATAATTATTGAATAAATTACTTCATAAATTAAAAAGTCACAGAGTCATAAACAGCAGCCAATACCAAGAAGCTCAGGAGCCAACCACGTAAGTGAACAAGAACAGGGTCACTGTGGTTTTTTAAAAAAATATATTTTATTGATTTTTCACAGAGAAGAAGGGAGAGGGATAGAAAGTCAGAAACATCAATGAGAGAGAGACATCGATCAGCCGCCTCCTGCACATCCCACACTGGAGATGTGCCCGCAAGCAAGGTACATGCCCTTGACCGGAATCGAACCTGGGACCTTTCAGTCCGCAGGCCAATGCTCTATCCACTGAGCCAAACCGGTCTTGGCTACAGGGTCACTGTTTATCGAGTGGCCAGTGGGCACCAGGCACTCCTCCGCGAGGCCTATATTATTTAATTCTCATAACGGTTCTAGGAGGTGGGCATCTTCCTCCCATCGGAGAGGCTGAAGTGATCTCAACTGCCCAAATGATGCAGCCCAAGAGCTGAAGTCCCAAGATTTGCAAACTCACGCTGGGAATCCAGAAATACGATGGGGAACCAGAGGGAGAGAGGATTGCAGTGGTCAGCGCCCTGTTGGTCATAGGGGACTGAAGCAAGGGGCCGGCTTGGTTTGAAGGTCCATAGTGGGGCAGCTGCTGGGGAAAGGGCTGACCTTGGCCAAGGGCCCCTTCAGCCAGCCACGGAGAGCAGTTCCCTAAGCCTGACGGCTCGTCAGCATCTCTCCTCCTGCCCACGCCACGTTTCTCCCAGAATCTGGCCTGAAACCAGCACAGCTTTCCACGGTCAAGTTCCTGCCGTTCCCCGGGAACAGCCGAGCCAAAGGAGCCTGCTTTCTCTGCTTTTTCCGGGCTTTTGTGCTCCCTCGCGGCGGGCCTCCCGCCCTCCCCTCCCCGCAGCAAGGCTGAATTCCCCGATGGTGATCCTAATCATAAGCATATGTGGTTGCTCTCGGCTGCCATGGGCTTGCAGGCTTTCGTTTTCAAGGTAAAAATATAGAGGATCGTTTTGGAAATAGGTTTTTCTGTCGAGGGGCAGTTTCTGCGGACGGAACAGGGATGGTCAAACACATTCCTGGAGCTGGGGTGAGTTCCGAGCAGGTACCCTGTCGGGCAGGCCCTGTAGCAGCAGAACACGGTTTGACAGCCTGGTACGGTTGTCACAGGGTTTGCCTCTCACAGCCTCACTGGGAACAGAATTCTAATGGGGAGCCGAAACCTCCCAAACCCATCCATCCCAAGTCCTTGCAGACCAGGCCAGAAATGACTCCAAGAGGCAGACAGTTTGTAAACTTGATGTGTTTCACTCCTGGGGGCCCCCTCTTTGGCAGATTCCTCTCCTCTGAAGTAGAGGAGCACAGGTTGGCAGGCTCTGCTTCCGTCACCTCTGCGGCTGCAGGCCTGGGGTGGTACCTCGGTCTGTGTCCTAGGTGTGGTGGGTTGGGGTCACCCTGCCAACCCCCAATCCCCTGTGAGAGGCCCCTGCAGAAGACTGGGGAAGTTGAGGGCAGAACCCATGTGTTTTGGAGGCACGTGTGTGCCCGGAGGTGAAATTCACAGGGACTTTCGTGCTGACTTTGGTGACTTTCACCGGTGGCTTTCCTGTCCTTACCTTCCTAGCTCTTCTCACAGTTCGACAGCCAGCTGGGTCTCACACCTGGAAAAAGTGTCACTTCCGGCTCACAGAGCGAAGCTTGGTTAATACAGTGTGTTTTTCCAAAAAGTCTAACAACAACCGCCGACGATTTCTTCTCATTGTTTCTTACAGAATCATAGTTTGGAAAGAACTTTGAGGTCAGATTGGCGGGCAGGGCCTCAACATGTGAATTGCCTGGACAAAACTTTTTTCAAAATTATGGAGCTGACATGGTTCTTCCAGTTTTCATTTTGCTAAGAAAGACTTTGATGTTTTCCAGCTAATCTCTCACCATCATTTTTCAAAGAAAGAGCATTTAACAAAGCAGGCCAGAGTGTCCATGAAAAAGGACAGTATTTCAAAGTGAATACATGTAGCTTTATGAGAACTTGGCTACAACTTTAAAAAAAAAATTTTTTTTTTAGCTTGTTGCAGGCAGATCTAAGCCAAAGTCCTCATTTTACAGATAAGGACACCCAAGCCCAGATAAGTGATGTGCTTATTTATCCCAGAGCTTATTCGAAGCAGAGCTAAGACCGGGATTCAGATCTCTTCATCTGTGGTCTCGGGCTTCTCAACCTCAGCATTATTGACATTTGTGCTACATAACTCTTTGCTGGGTGTGGGTTGGAGGGACGTGGGAATCCCACAAGTATCCTCGGCCTCCACCTACTAGATGCCAATGCATCCCCCAGTGGTGACAATCAAAGATGTCTCCAGGCATTGCCAAATGTCCCCAGGTTGAGAATAGCGGCTCTAATCCAAGAGACCTTCTTCTATACTAACCTACTTGGGAATTTATTTTTGCTTTTTATGGTAAAAGGAACAATTTAAAAAAAAATCAATTATCTTTTAACTGAAGATAAACAAAGAGAAGATTTTTGGGGACCTGTGGTGGAGGATGAGGCATGCACAATATGTGTGTGTCTGGGCCTATGTGAGGGGTTTCTCTGTCATCCCAACTGATAGCTGAAATCGCTTTATAATAATAGCTCTTCTTTATTATATGCTGAGGTAGGCATTTTGCAACTCTCTCTCCCCCCCTCTTCCTCTCTCTCTTTTATTCTCTCTCCTCAACAAGTCTGAAAGGTGGCTATTTTTGTGGAGGTAGAAACCAAGAGAAGGCATCCATGCACCTTGCCCTAGTTCCTCTCAGGTGATTCAGAGTAGCTTGGGTCTGCAGTAAGCTGCTTAGACATGACATTCAGGGAGGTCTGATGGGGCTGGGGGGCCATGGGTACCACTGTTTTTAAAACTCCAGGGAGACTTCCGGAGTTCCAAAGGCCTATAGAGGCCCTTTTCCAGCTGGACAGTCTTCCTCGGCTGCCCTGGCAACCCTCACCATCTCCACCCAATTCCTTCCCACCCCAGCAAATACGCGAATCCCGGCTTTTAGGATCTAAGTCATAGCCCACGTTTTTATGAAATCCTTCAGGACCAGACCAACCTTTCTGAAAAAAACCTGCAAGACCACCCTGGTCCTATGGTTCTAAGTACCAGTTCCACTGCTGTCACTGATTTTTTTTCATGGAAATTCGCATTTACTACACATTCTCATCCAGATATACGCCCTAGAGCAGCGGTTCTCAACCTATGGGTCGCGACCCCTTTGGGGTTGAATGACCCTTTCACAGGGGTCGCCTAAGACCATCAGAAAACATCTATTTCCCATGGTCTTAGGAACCAACACACTGCTCCTCGGTGTAGCAAAGTGTAGCCATGGAGTTTACTGTTGTCATATGAAGACTGTGACTCATGCTACACCATGATTCAAGACAAAATTTCATTTATTTGTAATTAGAAATAAATATTTCACAATATATGATTACATATTGTTTTTGTTACTAATCCCTATGCTTTAATTATGTTAATTTGTAACAATGAAAATACATCCTGCATATCAGATATTTACATTACAGTTCATCACAGTAGCAAAATGACAGTGATGAAGTAGCATCGGAAATAATTTTATGGTTGGGGTCACCACCACATGAGGAGCTGTGTTAAAGGGTCGCGGCCTTAGGAAGGTTGAGAACCACTGCTCTAGAGATAAGTGTGCACAATGCCTGGTTCCCGTCTTGATTCTGACACTCTATTAGAGTTCTGGAATCTTGACTATGTCATGTACCTTTCCCCAAATCCAGTTTCCTCATGTGAAATATGGGACACGGTTCTAAGAATGGAATAAGAGAGCAAGTTGAAGAAGTCCTTTATAAAACTCATCACAAATGCTCCTGTTAAAGTAATTTTTACAATTCTACAAATTCTCCCACTCCTTAGATATGTAATACGTTGTCAATGAATATTACATATTTATTCATTGGGACTGGTCTCATCGGTGGATGCGCTATGCAAAGGCAAAATTAGATCCGCACCTTTGAGGCTGGGAGATCCCTCAGGTTCCCTGCACTGGGGTGATGCCGGTTGCTAAGGAGTCGGGGTGCTTATGTGTCGAAGAGACCAGAGGCTGGCTGTGGTAGGCAGGATTCTAAGCTGACACCCGGTGAGTCACCCCTTATATAATCGCCTCTCCTGGGGTATGTGCGGAATCAGACTTGCTTCTAGCCACCAGGATCTGGGAAAGGTGGTAAGATCGCCCTCCCATGCACTGTGTTATGTAAGACATTGTGTCGTTGGTGGACTGCAAGGAGCGATTCTCCTGCTGGCCTTGAAGAAACAAACTGCCACTGTGTGGGAGGGCCCCCGGGAGGACACTGCAGGGGCCTGGGCATCACCCCATGTTTGCCAGTCATCTTCTGGGGCCGTTTGGAAGGACCTGTCTCAGCGTTTACCTGAAACTTGGGTCCAGGAAGTGCCCCATCGCAGCGCTCAGCAGAGCTGAGGAAGAGGCAAAGCTTGGAAGTTGGTGTCTTGCATTCATTCCCATCCCCACCCACACAGAGAGGAGCCCTTATAACCTTGCCCCCTTGCTCTTTCTCTTTGCCAGGTGCTTCCTGTATCCAGAACATTCTGGGCCTCCCTTCTGCAACTGGAGAAAACAGCTCCACGCAGCCTTTGACCCATAAGGAAACTGAGGCTCAGAGGAGTAAAGAGTCTCCCCCCCCCCCTTTCACCCCCTGACACCCCAGGGGGCAGGCAGCCAGGGGGGATCTCAGGCTTCCAATCCAGCCCCATCTGGCCCACCACACGGTGCGGTGGATTCTGGCTGATGGCAGGCATCTGGCTGCGGGGTTTGGTCAGTGTCTGTGTTTGTCGAATCAGACTGTAGTTCTTAGTGACATTTCCTAGCCCGGATTAGGGTTGCTGATAAGTGTGGATTTATTTTTAATTTATTTTATTTTTATTTATTTTGCAGCAATTGATTGGGTTTTGAGAGAGGGTCGGAGGAAATATCAAACGATGCTCACAAAGACATTGCTGTTGGTTTTCGGTACTTCAAAACGGATGGCCCTGATCGGTTTGGCTGGGTGGATAGAGCGTCGGCCTGTGGACTGAAGGGTCCCAGGTTCGATTCCGATCGGGGGCATGTGCCTGGGTTGCGGGCCCATCCCCAGAGGGAGGTGTGCAGGAGGCGGCTGATGGATGTTTCTTGCTCTCTATCCCTCTCTCCTCCTCTCTGTAAAAAAATTAATAAAATATATTTTTTAAAAAAAGAACCACACAGATGGCAAACATAGCCCCGAAGCTGTTGAAAATGTGTGACTGGTCAAAGTACTGCCTACAGTCCCAGCGCACGGCTGCAGAGGGAAGACAGGGGAACACGGGATGGACAGGATGTAAAGGCCCATTCATTTCTCGGGGCTCGCTCGCGGTGTGAGGTGGAGGGTGTCAGCGGTAGCCCTCACATTTTGGCTTGCGGGGTGCTGGTAGGCAGCAGCTGTGAACAGGCTGCCAGGAAGCAAATGTAGAACGAGCAGCATTCGTGCAAAAAGCAAGAAGCCGATTCCTCCTGAGGACCCTGGGAAAGCCTCAGCAGCGGGGAGAGGCCTCCGGTGAAGGATGCTGCTGACAGCGGCACGTGGCTTCCCCTCGCCACGGCCGTTTGAACGTCACCAGGCGGAGGTGCGAACAAATCACGGCCCTTTCAGCATGTGGCTCGTGTTCTCCCCTCCTGGCCAGACGAGAACACGGGTGCATCAAGCCGGCCAAGGGCATGGACTTGGAGTTGAGGGAGAGCTTTTGAAAAGCAGAGGCTGAGGAAGAAGAAGAAGATGGGAAGAAAGCAGGACTTGATGTGACAGGGTGCTGAGCTGTCAGAGCTGGACAGGACCTCAGACATCTGAGATTGCGGGTGTGCTAGCGGGTTGAATCTTGAGGGGTGTCCCTGGAGACCTAAGAAGAGAAGGGACATTTCCAAGAGACAGTGGCAGACCAAGTCGTATACAGTGGTACCTCGAGATACGAGTGCCCTAACATACGAGATTTTTGAGATACGAGCAGTTGAGCGAGCGATTTTTGCTTTGAAATACGAGCAAGAGTTGAGATAGGAGTAATCACGCGGATCGGCCGGCTGCACATGACCCACCAGTTTACCGTGACTCGAGCGTCTCATAGTTTCCCACGCCTCAAGGTTACGGAACGAATTAAACTTGTATCTCGAGGTACCACTGTATTTTGATTAGGGTTTCTTCATTCACTTTATGTGTTTGACAACTATTTATTGAGCATCTACTTTGTGACCGGTATCCTTACATGTCAGTCATTAACTTTAATGCACATATGAGGTTAGCTCCTCATTTTTTAAAAATATATTTTATTGACTTATTTACAGAGAGGAAGAGAAAGGGATAGAGAGTTAGAAACATCAATGAGACAGAGACATCGATTAGCTGCCTCCTGTACACTCCCCACCGGAGATGTGCCTGCAACCAAGGTACATGCCCTTGACCGAATCGAACTTGGGACCCTTCAGTCCGCAGGCCGACGCTCTATTCACTGAGCCACACCAGCGAGGGCTAGCTCCTCATTTTTTGGCAAAGCATCAGTGTCCTTAGTTAAGTCCTGAGACAGATTTATTTTAATGTTCTCAATAGTGTCACTGAATGCTTGCAAGGTAGTAGGAACTGTCTTAAGCACTTTGTGAATTTTAAATAGTAGAGCATGCCAATGAACACCATGCTTCCTGGATCCTGATTTCGGCTTTGGCTTACTAAGCTACAAGCAAATTATGTAAGCCCACCGTGTCTCCATTTTCTCATCCTTAAAATGAGGATCTAATAATGGCATGTACATTAGAATGTTGTTGCAAGGGTTAAAAGAATTAATCCACGCAAAGCATTTAAAACAGTGTCTGGCAAATAAAAAGTGCTTCATAAATATCAGTTATTACCATTTTAAATTTAATCTTCATAATGACTCTATAAGGTGAATATGATTAATGCCCTGACTTGATCGAATAAATTCTCAGTTTGGATCATACCTCTACCACTGATTTGCTAGGTAAACTTGGGCTTCAGTTTCTCAGGCATACAATGAGAGAGTAATAAAACAAAGAGTGTTGTTAAAATCCTATAAAATAAAAGGCTAATATGCAAATTATCCCCACAGGCGGAAGTTTAACCACCCAGGAATTAGACATGCGCTGACCACTAGGGGGCAGTGTGGAACATGGCAGGCATTGGCAACAACACACTGGTAGTGGGTGGCAGTGGAGGTGCTGCCGGCCCCAAGGACCCCGATGAGAGCGGGACTGTGGTGGGATGGTGGAGCCGGGGAGCAGGCAGCACCAGGCCAAGGTAGGTGCAAGTGGGGGCCCCGATTGCCCCTCTGTTCCCCCCACAGATCAGCCCTGATTGCCAGCCAGACCTAGGACCTTACCTGTGCATGAATTTCGTGCACCGGGCCTCTAGTAGTAATATAATACTTAGAACAAAGTAATTGTCAATGAGCATGATCCATCACCATCACTACCACCACCATCATCACCATTATTATCACCATCACCAGGTCCATCACCACCACTGCCATCATCACCACCATGCCCATCACCATGACCATGACCATGACCATGACCATCACCACCAGCCCATCATCATGATCACCACCACCATCATCATGTCTAAGGGGTAAAAATGATAGAGTGGCTTAAAACCTGAAAACTTAAAGATGTTTGCTTGAATCTGGACAGCTAATGGATCCTCATTTCTTGCACCCATACATTCAACTACTTATTCAGCTCAGCTGATTTGCTAAAATCACCTCATTTTCAATAGTATAATAACCAAACTCTTGATTTCTCTCCTTTTCCTTTCCTGCCTGATATCTGATCCTCCCCTAGGGAGCCTTATCTCAGGAATGACATCATGCTCACAAGCCAGGCACGCCAATATAGTCAGGTTTATTCCCTCTTTCTTGAATCCCCCCAGTCCCCTCCACTCCGTTGCCTCCTCTCTAGTCCAAATCACTGTCACCTCTCCCCAGAGAGTTGCAGATTTCTAAAGAGCCTTGGCTCTTAACTCTCTCCACTCTTCAGCCAGAAATTTGTATAAAATGCAAATTCAATCATTGCACACCCGTTGCTTCTGCTTACCCCACTCTAAACGCATCCTTAAAGCCTAAAAACACTGAAAGCCAACCTAGGGTTGTTGTGAGAAAGGCCACATTCCTTAACATGGCCTGCAGTAAGTCAGACTCTGTAGTCACAGGCCCTCACTTTCTGTCCCAGTCTCACCTCTCCAGTGCACTGACCTTCCTTCTCACTGATGGCGTGCCTTTTCTCATCTCAGGACCTTTGCATATTCTGCTTTCTGCCGAGAACAGATGTGTCTCTATCAACCTTAATAAGTTTACTCTTATTCATCCTTTAGCTCCCAGTAAAGCAAATATCAATCTGATTCGACTATTACACTTGGTATAAGAAATAGCACATTATTAACTTTAAAAATAAGCTTATTTTTAAAGTCCCAGCTCATGAGGGAGACTAGAAATTCTTTTTTTTTTTTTCTTCTTTAAATGTTTGGTAAACAGGGGTTAGGCAATGTCCAGGATCTCTGGTCCTCAGAATATCCAGGTCCCTATGGCGCTGCTCATTGTCCAAGCTCAGAGAGTTCACTCTGTGCTATGCTATGCTTTGCATTGACACCAGTGCTGAGACTGGGAGCTTTCACGCCTGGTGCCAGCCCCTGGGCACACTGGCCAACTGTCTGCCCAGGGAGATTAGGTCCTGGCACCTCCCTATGGCACTGCCAAAGGAGTATTGCTGGCTTTCACTGGCAGGAACCACCCAAACCCTATCATTTTCTTAATACTAGGGCACCTCTCCCTCTCCCAGAGCAAGTTATTTCTGGTTCTACCCCTCTAAGCTCTTCCCTTGGGTCCCATCTCCTCTGGGGCAACTTTTACCTGGGCCTTTGGAAACACTTCGAATGCCCGGGGATTCTTCATCATTTTTATATCAAAGATCCCTTTGCCATCTGATGAAGCCTATTTATACCCTTATCTGAAAAAAAAAGATTCTTCATCATTTTTTATATCAAAGATCCCATTGCCATCTGATGAAGCCTATTTATACCCTTATCTGAATAATGTTTTCAAATCCATAAAATACACAGAAATACAATTCTCTTGAAATAAGTTATCAAAATATGTTTAAATGATGGTAGTCATAACATATAGACTTCTATATTAACTCATTAAAATCAAGACTAGAGGCAGGCATAATAACTATAGTAATTTCAAAGTAGTGATGCGTGTAAACACTATTTCAAGAACTCCGCAGCTATAGCAACACTACTGTATGTGTTGGCCACATTTACAAATCGGAGGAAATGCTGAGTTTCAGTTAGAGGGGAGTGAAAGTAAAGCTGTAATATTTTCCTATCTGAGTTTTCGCTAAGCCCAGATGGAAAATCCCTTCCTCCTACAGTCTTCTCCATCCTTCTCCTATTTGTCCCTCCGCGCTCTGTGCTGTTCTGCATACTCCTTTTTATAGTTTGCCCTTATACTTTAATTTGCGTGGTTTTTGAATCAGATAGTAGATTATGAACTTCCTGAGGGCAGAGGACATTTTTATTTGCAGTGATATTTGTGTCAAGCACAGTCCCTGGTATTTAACAGAAGGGTGCTTCACGAATGCTTGATGAACAAATGAAGAAATGAATGAATGTTGATTCGTTCAACATCATATGACTTGAAAAGTAAGTTGTGCTCCTTTTGCTGGTCCAAATTCTGCCGTTCTTGCCAGACGTCTGGTGGCTCCCTCAGGAAGGAAACTGGATGTCTGGGTTGAGGGGGTGAGGGGACTGTGGAGCTAGAGCCAGAGCGAGAGGAATGAAATGGTGCTGGAGGCTGAGGAGACACAGAAGGCCCAGTCATAGAAGCTCATCCAAATGTGCTGTTGGAATGAGAGAGCTTGGAATGAGTTTCGGAGCTGTGTCATTGAGGATGCTTTTGGCTGCAAGTAACAGAAGATTGAACACAAAAATGTTTAAAAGAGCAAGGGCAGTTGCCTCCTTGTGCCCAGAGCTAGGGAGTTTGAGGAGTGGTATAGCCCAACAGTGTCATCAGTCCATGATCTGTTCCAGTTGGCCAACCCCACAGCGTTGGCAAACTTCCTCTATGGAGACACGCAAGATGCAACAGCTTCACGTGGGACCAGAGCTTCTGTCAATTTCAGTGCTCTCTGATTTTTCTCACCAGGGTTAATTTTTTTATACTGTAGTTATCATCACCTGGCTCGTTATTTGTTTAATGGCCTGTCTCTTCTTCTAGGGCAGTGGCTCTCAACCTTCCTAATGCCGCGACCCTTTAAGACAGCTCCTCAAGTGGTGGTGACCCCCAACCATAAAATTATTTCCGTTGCTGCTTCATCACTGTCATTTTGCTACTGTTATGAACTGTAATGTAAATATCTGATATGCAGGATGTATTTTCATTGTTACAAATTGAACATCATTAAAGCATAGTGATTAATCACAAAAACAATATGTAATTATATATTGTGAAATATTTATTTCTGATTACAAATAAATGAAATTTTGTCTTGAATCGTGGTGTAGCATGGGTAACAGTCTTCATATGACAACAGTAAACTACATTGCTACACTTCGCTATACCGAGGAGCGGTCTGTTGGTTCCTAAGACCATGGGAAATATGTGTTTTCTGATGGTCTTAGGCGACCCCTGTGAAAGGGTCATTCGACCCCCAAAGGGGTCACGATCCACAGGTTGAGAACCGCTGCTCTAAGGCATAAGCTCCATGAAGATAGGCACTTCATTTTGTTTCGTCTCATATTCCCGCTGCCTCCAAGAGTGATTGTCCCATAGCAGGCCCTTGGTAAATATTTTCTTCATTGGATGAATACATGAATGACTACTATGTGCTTGGCATTGAAGTGTGATGGAGGACCACTGTCGTATTGTGAGCACTCAAGCATGTCTGATATCTCAAAGGCAGGCTGGTGGCCCCGCCAGAATCCTTGGCTGAAAACTGTGTGTATGAAACATTCCCACCCACCCCCGGAAGGGAAATTCAGCGCAGCCCATGCTTCTGAAACCCTGGTGAACAAGTGGAAAGGTTAAAGTCAGTGCTAAAACCACTGACATTTGGAGAGCCTCAGTGAGAGAAAGCAGAGTGGTGGTGAGGAGCACGTATGTGAGGTTTTGTGCTGGGAGTGCGAGCACCCACCATGACTCTTAAAAGAACCGTGTGGACCTGCTGGAGGTTGGTGTAGGGGGTAGCGGTGGAAATGTTGTTCATTAAAATAACAACACATATGCCGGGTGCTTCCAACTGGAGGTCGTCGGAGCACAACAAACGCAGGGTCAGGTTTAATTATAGAGGCGCCGTAAACAGTGTTCTTTGCTGGGTACATTTCTGCACAGGAACACAGTTAGAGCTGCTTAATTTAGTTTTAAGAACAAGCGCAAACCATGCCATGCTTCAGGAAGGTATCTCAGCCTCCCAGGGTAGAAGCATCCCTCCTCATACCCCGCTGGTGCCTCCCATAAAACGGCCAAGCTCACCCCAAATGTTTGGGCAGGGCCTGCCTCCCCCATCACATTTTAAGTTGCCACCTATTTTTCCAGCGATGTCTTCCTCCTTGGTAACCCCAAGTTCAGTTTTGCCCCTTTCTAACCCGCCTTCTGAGATCAGAGTAAACTTTGTTGAAAAGCAAATTGGACCATGCTGTTTCCCTGTGTAGAATCCACGAAGGTCCCTGTTGTCCTCCAGGTAATGTTCTGCCTTCGTGGGTGATTCTCCATTTGCTTCCTGCTCCAAGATCCACGGAGTAGCCAAAACCGTGTTGGCTCAGTGGATAGAGCGTCAGCCTGGGAACTGAAAGATCCCAGTCAAGGGCATGTATCTTGGTTGTGGGCACATCCCCTGTAGGGGGCGTGCAGGAGGCGGCTGATCGATGTCTCTCTCTCTCACCGATGTTTCTAACTTTCTATCCTTTTCCCTTCCTCTCTGTAAAAGTCAATAAAGTATATATATATTTTTAAAAAAAGATCCACAAAGCAAACAACATTGAATATTAGATGTTAGTATTGAAAATGGTTGATGGGTACATGAGGGTTCATGACAATATTCTTGCTATTTTTGTATATATTCAATCTTTTTCCCCCCCCAAAAAGAAAAGAAAGACAATTCCTGGAGGGACCTGAATCTTAGCTGAGACTTGAGTTTGAGCGCCCTGGATGAAAGAGGTTGGGAGGAGGCATTGTGGTCTTCAGTGACAGCATTTACAAAGCCCTAAAGATGACACTGGAACTCTGTACATGCTCAGACATTGGATGGAGCACTCATCCGAAAGACACTTTTCCCGCGAGACGGAGCTGTGCCAGTGTGTACCAATAATACATTCTCAACTTTGTCAAATCAATGAACTCAATTTATCTGACTCAGGGAGTATCAAAATGATAATTTGATACGTGTTACAAAGACTAAAAGTTAAACTGAGAGACAGGGGCTTATTGAGGACCACAGGGGCTCAGGGTGGCTGGCGTTTGACATCGGAATTCCAGCGACTGAGTGCAGAGAAGGAAGGAGCTGGGAAATCTATAGTGAATGTTTGATGACTGACTGAATGAGTGTAGCAGATGAGCAAAGAAGTGTCTGAAACATGAGGAGATGAAATAAGACTTCACTTCATGCCGAAACCGGTTTGGCTCAGTGGATAGAGCGTCGGTCTGTGGACTGAAAGGTCCCAGGTTCGATTCCGGTCAAGGGCATGTACCTTGGTTGCAGGCACATCCCCAGTAGGGAGCGTGTAACAGGTAGCTGATTGATGTTTCTCTCTCATCGATGTTTCTAACTTTCTATCCCTCTCCCTTCTTCTCTGTAAAAAAATCAATAATGTATATATATATATATATATATATATATATTTATATTTTTTTAAAAAAGACTTCACTTCAGTAGAAGACACAACTGTTAGAGATGGCTAATAGAGATTTGTTGCTACTGTTGTTTTGGCAGTAGTGATAAAGAAAGTAGTGACAAGAAGGGCTTATATTTCTTGAATATCATATGATGTTCTGAGCACAATCCTGAGTCCTTGACTTGGGTTCTGTTTTTAAAATTATAAGCTTTAAGGAGAAGTGCTCAGTAGGTGTCTGCCTGGTAAATAATGCTTCGTGGAGTATCTGGAAATTCAGATGGTTCTCAAGTGTGAACTTTAATGAATGAAGAAATAGTGAAAGGCCGTGGAAATGTCTGGTCTTCGCTTTCTGATCTGTTTAACACTAAGTTGGTTGTAAAAAACTAGGTTCCCTCAGCATGAACTGTCTCAGCATGAATTGCAAGCTGTGGGGATGTTTCCTGTTGCCATAATAGTTCCGCTGATGATTTTTTTGGTTGAAGCATTTGAGGGAGAATGGGATGCCACGCAAAACATGAATCTGGGGAAGATAAAATATTCTAGAAGTTTAACTCAAATAGTCCTTGAACCAGAACAGGCAAAATAGAACTCGCACACCTCCTAGTGTGTTCCCTTTAGGTCATATTTCCTGGGTAGAAGCCCTTCCTTAGGAGACTCTACAGGCAGGCTCTTGTTACCTTATTAAAGAAGCTCTTCAGCCCTAACCGATTTGGCTCAGTGGATAGAGCCTCTGTCTGTGGACTCAAGGGTCCTGGGTTTGATTCTGGTCAAGGGCATGTACCTTGGTTGCATGCACATACCCAATGGGGAGCATGCAAGAGGCAGCTGATAGATGTTTCTCTCTCATCGATGTTTCTAACTCTCTCTCCCTCTCCCTTCCTCTCTGTAAAAAAATCAATAAAATATACACTTTTTTAAAAAAGCTCTTCACACAAATGGTACATATAGAATAGTGTTTTTGCAGTAATAGTATTTTAAAAATTCAGGTGATACTACTTATTATTTAGGGTTTATTTTCAGAAGAAAGCATCAAGCCAGAAGTGGAAAAAAGATGTTGTGATACATGGAGTTTAGGGAAGAAAAGAAAGGAAGAAAGAAAAAGAAAGAAAAAGAAAGAAAGAAAGAAAGAAAGAAAGAAAGAAAGAAAGAAAGAAAGAAAGAAAGAAAGAAAAGAAAGAGAAAGAGGGAGGAAGGGAGGAAGAAAGGAAGAAAGGGAGGAAGGAAGGAAAGAAGAAAGGAAGAAAGAAAGAAAGAAAGAAAGAAAGAAAGAAAGAAAGAGAGAGGGGGGGAGGGAGAGGGAGGGAGGGAGAGAGGAAGGGAGGGAGGGAGGGAGGAGGGAGAGGGCTGAAGAGATGGAGGGGCAGTGAGAGGGAGAAAGAAAAAAAGATATTTTCCAACAGGGACCTTTGGCTTGTAAGGCCACATGACATGTTAATACAAACACATTTTTGTGATTTTTTTTTGGTGTGTGTGTGTGAAAAAAGATGTGCTTTGACATTGGAAAGACTCAGATCTGAATCCTGTCTCCATGAGTTACATGATGCCCTTCCGGTGGGATCTCATCCACAGTGTGTGCAAAAGAACTGGAGAGGTTGTGGAGATTAAGTGATATTACAAACAAATAGGAGGTGTTCAGCAGATGCCTTTCTTTTTTATCATCTGTTCCTCCATCAGCATGATTTCACTTCACTTCCCTCACCTGAACGTAACCAAGAAAACTCAGCTAAATTCCTGTAACCCAGCCATTGAATCAATGGCTTGTAGGAAGATGTGGCCTGGGTCTTGGACACTAAGAAGGTGGTTCTCAGCAACAGGTGTTAAAACAAAATATAGGAAAGCCACCCAGTTGTGACCTGGAGCTTATTTTCATGGAATTTGCCAATATTTGTAATATTTATCGAAACCCCATGTTTCACTTGGCATGTGTTTTAACAGCTTTAAACTAAGGTTCCTCACACCTGTCAGTCACTTGGCATGTGTCTTAACAGCTTTAAACTAAGGTTCCTCACACCTGTCAGCCCCGACGGTGGATGTGTTTTGGATACAGAACACAGTAATGGGGACGAGGGGGGATGTGCCCGCAACCAAGGTACATGCCCTTAACCGGAATCGAACCTTTCAGACCACAGGCCAACGCTCTATCCACTGAGCCAAACCGGTTTTGGCTGCGCTCTGGCTTTCCGTTGGCTTTGGCCAGAAGTGGGTGCTGAGGAGAGATAGGTGGGAGGCTACAGGAGACAGTCAGAGGCGTGGCCTCCTCCTCCCTCCCTCTGCCCCAGTGCCAGAGTTCCAGCCACTGGAACTCTGGGTCCTTTTACAAAAACATCTCCTGGTGGGTATCTGGCCTCAAAGCCTAAGATTTCACTGGTTTCTTGTTTCCCGGGGCCTGGGGCCTGGCGTGGTACTGGCTTCAGCTGGTGGCGACTGCCTGGATCCCTCAGCATCTCTTGCTGATCCCTTGGTCCCACTCTGTGAGTGGTCCCTCCGTCGGATGTTCTGCTTCTGCTGATGCGTTAGGTTTCATCTCTTTATTCCCAGAGCATGTTACAGGAACAGACAAATAGCAGATGTTCAGCACACGCCAAATCCACAAGTAAAAGAATGAATATGCTTTTATCTCAAAGGGAACGGCGCTTTATCCCTTTATAGTTCTCGCATTTTAGTTAAAGAGAAATAGGGGCTGTGAGAGGTATCAAAAGAAAGGAGAAAAATGAAAGATACATGTTCAGGGACTACTGGTAAGATTTGTTGATGAAAAGGGAGTGTGGGTTAAAGAAAACTGTAGAAAAAGAGCCGAGCATACACACAGGTTTCTTAGACTTCTTGATCTCAGAACACTTCAGATCCTTAAGAATTACTTAGGAGAAAATGTTCAAGCCCCCAATTTTTTTTGATGAGTTATGGTTTTTTATTTTTATTTTTTTAATTAATGTGTTACATGTATACATATCTTCCCATTGCCCCGCCTCCCATGCATACCCTAACCCCCCCCTAGTGTCTTGTGTCCATTGGTTATGCTCATATGCATGCATACAAGTCCTTTGGTTGATCTCTTATCTACCCCCCACCCTCCTTAACCTTTTTGCTGTAATTTGACAGTCTTTTTGATCAAGCCCCAAATTTTAAGAATGCATCAGCCAGGGTTCTCTCTTCTACCATGTCTGCTCAAGCCAGCACAGTCTATTGAACTAGGTAAAGGACCATGAATGGGCCATTCAAAACACCTACCTTACCACAGAAACAATACTAGCTCTTCGTGCATAAAAATTTTTTTCGAAAAAATATTGATGATCTAGGGCTATGCATAAACTGAGACTTGATCCCAATGTGAAATCTATTTTAAAAAATGTACAAGTTAGACTTCATCCAAATTCAAAGTCTTTGCTCTGCACGAGATCTATTAAGAGGATAAAAACCCACAGACTGAGAACATATTTGCAAGTCATACCTCTGACAAAGGACTTGTATCAAGAATGAATAAGAACTCTCTGATGAAAACAGTAAGAAAACAAGCAATCCAGTAAGAGTAGGACTTTACCAAAGAAGACATATGGTCAAGTATACAAAAGATATTCAACCACATTACCTCTTAGGAATATTAGGATAAAGCTACAATAAAATCCCATACACACCGAAAGGCATGACTGAAATAAAAATACTGACAGTAAGACGTACCGGTGAGGATGAAGAGCAACTGGATCTCTCCTGTATTGCTGATGGAAACGAAAACTAGACCAGCCATGCTGAAAACAGCGAGTAGTTTCTCAGACCGTTAAACATATTCCCCACATAACCCAGCAAACACAATCCCAAGTATTAGCCTGGAGAAATCGGTACACAAAGGTTCTTTATCTGTAGCTTTATTGGTGATGGCCAAATACTGAACACCATGCAGATGTCCTTCCACGGGTGAATGGATGAACCGACTGTGGTACGGACATTCGATGGAATACTATTTGGCAATAAAAAGGAATGGACATGAACTCTTGACACAATTATAGGGGTGATATCCCAAGCACTGTGCTAAGCAGAATGGTTTCATGCTGTGTTGTTCCACTTACTTCATGTTCTCCAAGTGACAAAATCATGGCCATAGAGAAATGACCAGTGTTTGCCAGGAATGAGGGTGGGTTGTGACTATAAAGGAGAAACTTGAGGAAGTTTCTTGATGGTGATGGAACAGTTCTGCATGCTAGTCAAGATTATAGTTATGTGAATCTGTATATGTGCTAACATTTCATAGAACTTTACACATACACACAAGTGCATGTAAAAACTGGTGAAATACACATCAGATCTGCAGTTCACAGTCCTGAGCCAGTCCACTCTCTGGTTTTGACTACACTTGTGTAAAATGTCATCAGTGGAGGAAGCTGGAAAAAGAATACTTATGATCAACGCTACTTCTGCAATTTCTTTCTTTTTAAAAAAAAATATTTTATTATTATTATTATTATTTTTTTTTTTACAGAAAGGAAGGGAGAGGGATAGAGAGTTAGAAACATCGATGAGAGACATTGATCAGCCGCCTTTTGCATGCCCCCTACTGGGGATGTGCCCGCAACCAAGGTACATGCCATTGACCGGAATCAAACCCGGGACCCCTCCTTCAGGCCACAGGCCGACGCTCTATCCACTGAGCCAAACCGGTTTCGGCTACTTCTGCAATTTCTTGACATTCTTACACTATTTTAAAATTCTTGAGGTACCTGAAGAACTTTCGTTTATGTGTGCTATTTATCAATACTTACTATATTAGAAATTGGTTCTGAGATTTAGTTACATGTTTATTTACTAGTTCATTTAAAAAAACCATAGTAAACATGAATATAATAATGAATATATTTTTATGAAAAATAAATTTATTTTCCACAACAAAACACTAGTGAGGAAAGTAGCATTGCTTTACATTTTGTAAATTAGCGGGAATGCAGATTGGTACCACCACCATGGAAAACAGTATGGGAGGTTCCTCCCAAAATTAAAAAACATAACTACCATATGACCCAGCAATGCTACTTCTGGGTATTCATCCAAAGAAATTCAAAACACGATTCAAAAAGATATCTGCATCCCTGTGGACGTTGTAGTATTATTTGCAATCGCCAAGATATAGAAGCTGCCTAAGTGTTTGTGGATGGACGATTGGGATAAAAAAGATGTGGTACATATGTGCAAATCTCTTTCATGTCTAGACTGATAAAAGGCAGTTGGATTGTCCTGTCTGCTTTGGCACTCAGTCTGCTGTGACTTTACATGTCACTGGACACTCTTGAGACAATGAGGGTAAAAAAGGCAAAAAAAAAGTTAGTTTTCTCATTGAACATAGTTGGATCTCACAGACACTCTGAAATGGTCTTGGAGACACTAGAATCCCCTCACCATCCATTGAGAACTGTTGATGTAGGTTGAGGCATGCCCCCATATTCTGTTTGCTTTTGTGTCATTGTCTACTGGAGAGCTGAGCAGAAACTCCACTTCACACACCACCAACTACCTAGCAGGAACGTAGTACATATGGAGACAAGAACAAAAATGGCTTGGCCTGCACGGCTCAGTAGTTGAGGGTAGACCTATGAACCAGGAGGTCACGGTTGGATTCCCGGTCAGAACATATGCCCTCGTTATGGACTCCATCCCCTGTAAGGGGCATCCAGGAGGCAGCCAATCAACAGTTTGCTCTCATCATTGATGTTTCTCTAACTCTCTCCCTCTCCCTTTCTCTCTGACATCAATAACAAAATATTTTTAAAAAACAACAAAAAATGGATGAGGGAAATCACTTGTTGTTTTGTTTTGTTTTTTTCTTTTTCTTCTTTTTGCTTCAAAAGTCGGTAAATGATTCCAGTTCTTAAAGTTTGCACAGAAAATCGAGTCTCCAGAGAGGGGCCGTCTGTGGGAAGAAAGTCAGTTTGGTCCAGGGGAGCAAGGAGTGGCAAGTGGTGGAGAGACCCACGGAGGCCAGGGGAGGGATCTGCCCTCATTCTGCTCCGTGCGTGGCCTTCTCCCTCCCATCCTCTCCTGCCATCTTTGATTTTTATGTTCCTTGTCAGCATCCAGGAGTGCGCGCAGGATATATAGCATATGCCGCAAGGTCCGGGGAGGCCTCTTTTGCAGGACCAGGCACAGCCAGGATCAATTAAGTAACAAGGAAGGTAGAAAATAAAGCTGCAGCTGGAACAAATCAGTTTGTCAGGGCCGCGGGTTGCAACCCATAAAAGGTCAGCAGGCAACTCGTGTGAGTGAAGTTTTTTTGGCTCCAAGGAGCCAAGTGACTGAGCATCCTGATGCGTGTGATGAGGACGTTGCCAATGATGGCCGGAGTCGTGCTCCAGTTACATTTCTCATCTGGCGTCTTCTCAGTTGACTTCTTCTTTGCTCCCTGGCCCCACGTGAGTTATTTCTCCACCACGACAAGTGGGTTTTATGGATGGAGGCGGGCCTCACCCAGTAAATTGCAACGAGTGAGCGAGTGAGCAGAGCTGGATCTGGGTATGAATGAGGGGACTCCTTGGAAGAAGGAGTCCATCAGCAATGATGCCTGAAAGAAAAGGCAAAACCTCATACTTCATCTTGACCACATGTGATATCATTAGAGATCAGATTTCCGGCTCATTTCCAACCATGAATACCCTACTTGGCAAAACTGGTTAGTTATCTGCTCTTTGTTAAGGCAGGAACAAGGGATCATTATTTCTTAGCCTGATCATTATTTCCCTGCCCTGTTTTTCTCAGACTAATTATTCCACGTGTATTTAAACATGGTTGTTGTTGTTGTTGTTGTTAAGAGGAAATGTCTAAACAAACATGTGGGAATGTTCTGGGAGAATCCTGACAAAATTAAGCACGCTCATTCTGATCAGAAGAGCTCAGAACCCAATTAGGAAAGAAGACCCCCAGTTCGAATGAAGAGTTTTTAACTTAAAGTAGAGGTGTGCATGTGATCTGAAAGTCCACATTTGCTAAAGAGTTCATCCTTTTTGAAAATCAATAATTATTGAAAGACTGCGCTGTGCTAGAAAGTAATAAGAAATGAATACATGTTAGATGAAGTGATTCCATGCTGCCTGCCGGGAGATAAGATCATGCACAGTAGGACCACAAGGAAAAAGTTGTCTCTTCTACCAGGAGACTTCCTGGAAGGTGGAGTCTTAGAGGCAACCATGAACTTGAAATGTACTTTCATATTGTCTAGAACAGTGGTTCTCAACCTTCCTAATGCCGGGACCCTTTAATACAGTTCCTCATGTTGTGGTGACCCCCAACCATAAAATTATTTTCTTTGCTACTTCCTAACAGTAATGTTGCTACTCTTGTGAGTCATAATGTAAATATCTGTGTTTTCTGATGGTCTTAGGCGACCCCTGTGATGGGGTCGATGGATCCCTAAAGGGGTCGCCACCCACAGGTTGAGAACCACTGGTCGAGAAGCTTAAAAACACTTGAGTTATTAAGATTGTACCTTGTGTTCAAGTTCAGTGAGCTAGAAAGAGGCAAAGAGGTGGGGCTCAGATTGAGGCCTTTTTGAAACACGGTTGGGAGAAGCATTCACTTTGGAAAGTTATATGTGCAGATTGTGTATTGTTGTTGAGGCGTTTTCTCTAAAGTGATAATTGCAGTGAAGATTAAAAGAGGATAATCCCTTGCCTTTTTTTCCCCACGTCCCAACAATTTGATGCTTAAGTGCATTCCTTCTAAATCAGTATTTATTGAATTGGTGCTCAGCGTGGCCTGCTTTCTACCTGGAGAATTGTATTAAGAGGGAGCACTAAATTATTGCAGTTCAGCTGTGTTTGGGAATGAGCAAAGGAGGAATGTTAAAAGAGACAGATTTTAGGAAATAAGCCTTTTTTAAAATATTTTATTGATTTTTTTAGAGCAGAAGGAAGAGGGATAGAGAGTTAGAAACATCAATGAGAGAGAAACATTGAACAGCTGCCTCCTGCACACCCCCTACTGGGGATGTGCCCGCCACCAAGGTACATGCCCTTGAACAGAATCAAACCTGGGACCTTTCAGACCACAGGCCAATGCTCTATCCACGGAGCCAAACTGGTTAGGGCAGGAAAAAAAATCTTATGAGGAAGCAAGTGGACCAGGAAGGGGAACAGATTTCGGGGAGAAGCTGGATGGTTCCTTTGGGCACGTGGGGGATTGGAGGTGCCGGGGTGTCCTTTGGAAGGCCAGGCTCAGGACATAATTCCTGAGAGGACACCGGAGCTGGGGAGAGAGATTTTACCGCAAGAGAGATGAGGTTTCATCCCTAGAGAGAAAGAGCAGTTCTTTGAATTGGAGGCAGCCTTGGGTAGTGTGGGAATGTGGGTTCTTGTGAGGGGGAAATGTGGGTTGTGTTCAGGGCTGGGCCTCTGAATCTCCTGGACCATGGGGTCTCCTCTCTGAATGTTGTTTGTTGGAGAGAAGGATACTTTGTACGTAGCATGCCACTGAGCCTTGAGTCTTTCCCATTTGAGTTCCAAGTGTTTTTCAATATAACCAAAGGCACAGCAGCTCTGAGTTAGAAAGGAGGGCAGGGATGCAAGAGAGAGAGAGACAGAAGGTCCGGAAGCAGACTGAAGCCCTCGGTGCGTTCATGGGCTGGAGACCACAATAGTGAAGGAGTAGTCGTGCTCTTCTTCCCAAAAGCTGGGAGGGGGAGAGAGGTTAGAAACATTTAACCCTGGATTTTTTTTTTTATCACATCATAGTTTGAGGTGTAAATATAGCCCTCCATGGGAAAGGCTCCCACCGATTTGTAGAAGGGTGCTTTGCAGATGAACATGTACTCCACCTAGAAAAGGAACGGAGTGGAAAAAGAACGATAACAAGCATTTTGTTGTGTGTATGCAAAATAAGGAGCAGAAGCACCAGCAAAAAATCCTCTTTTCTACTCACCCTCCCCCCTTCTCCCCTCATCTCCCATGAGTAGGTTGAAGAGATGAAAAGAGAACCAATTAGTTTAGGAATGAGGAAGTGGACTGCAAAGACAGCATGAGTCAGTGCTGAGTCATTTTTTTTTTCCTGTATATTTAAAATAAAGCTCATATTTACAAAGAATGAAGGGGAGGGAAGAAAACCTAAAGCCTGCTAAAGGTTCCCCTGGATAAGAGTAAGTTGTCAAAGGCTGGGCTCAAAGAAACCACTTGAACCTGCTGATGCAGGAGGCCCGGTCAATGGGACCAGACAATGGTCACAGCAGGCCCCCCGGGAGCGCTTCACACTACTTCCCACCTCAGACCTGCACCATCTCCTCTCCCCCAGAAAGCTACTTATTTTAACAAGGTCTCCAGGAGCTGTCTTTCTAGCCAGACATCTGTGATTACCCAGCAGCCCTCAGGAGCAGAGGACAGTCTTAACTCTTCTTTGAAAAATGCTAATTTTGAGACTTAACACAGTTGGTTCTCAATAAGGGTCGAGGGAGGTGTTAATCGGGCATCCAGGGCTAACCAGGCAGAGTTTAAATGCAGCAGGCTTTTCAACACGAGGAGTGTATCCGGTTGGACAGAGTGATTCTAGAGCAGCAGACTCAAGAGCAGGCCCGTGGGATGGAGAAGATGGGGCAGTGCACGCAACACAAGCTTCCTCTGCTCTCCATGTTCCACGAGGACTGAGGAACTCTCTCCGGAGCTGAGAACTCAGAGTGACGCAGCAGTGAGGGCAGATGGCACTGACACAGGAGTGGAGCCCAGCTATGCCTTGTCTCTGATGCCTGATTAACACCTCCTTCAACCCTTATTGACAACCAACTGTATGAAGGCTCAAGATTTGCCATTTTTTCAAAGAAGAATGAAAGACTGTCCCTGGGATCCCGGTTCTGCCGAGTGGGGCTTTGAGACAGTGGATCCATCGCATTATCTCACTCAGTTTCCACTCCACTTGACAGACACGGGACGGGGGTGACTGTGGCTCCTGGAGACACCCCTGGTTGACCGCACCCCATGCGACTAGAAGTCCTGGATCAGCAGGTTCAAGTGGTTTCTTGGAGCCCAAGCCCAGGCCCTGGTTCCGTGAAACGACTCTTGGACCAGGAAGGAGAAGAGATTGGTCACACGGAGAAAAGGGAGTGGCAATGTGACCATTTGTACCCACAAGCTGTGTGATGTTGAACGGGTGGTGCCCACGAGTGTGGCTTTCCAACTGACTGGCTCAGGAGTGCCACGGGACATGGTCGGGCAGGACAGGCCGGGCAGGGACAGTTGTCGAAGCAGAGATGGAGGGTTCTCTCTCCAAGTCCAGCTTTCTGAGACCTGGCTAATCCTCTCTTGGTATTCAATAAGTCCTTTTCTGCTGGCCCTTTTAGGAAAGATAGCAGAGCATGTTGGCTGAGAGCACTTGGGCCCAATGACTAAACCCATGTGTCTGAATGTCCTGTGCTGTAAAATGGGGAGATTCCAGTACCTTCCTTACAGATGTCTGGTGACTTAACATATCAGAACTCTGAGAATAGTGCCCGACTCAGAATAAGTGCTTATCAACATCAGCAACTACCATTAGAAATACTCTATTCATAAAAAGTATAGACAAAAAAGAGAATGAGTTGTTCTGGCCAGGTGAGGAGTTCCTTTGATGAAGCTATGAAATCTCCCTGTAATGTGCACCCCTTCCCCTCCTGAACCATCAGGTGAGAAGTGGAGCCCCTGGGTGCTCCCCTCAAGACTGAAGACGGGGGCAAAATCATGCTCGTCTACTGACTGCTCAGGCCCACCTCCTCTGTCAGGATTTCAGACTGGAAGGGATCTTAGTTTTGCAGGTGAGGTTCCTAGTTTCCAGTCTATCTGACTCTGAACCAGGAGAGCTGGGATTTGGAATCCCCAAGCCCATGAGCCCCGTTTTCTGAGCCAACAGAACCAGCCAAGGAGTGTGCTGACATTGGCTTTCTCCACTAGAGGATGGATTCACGTTGGTACATGGTACAAGTTAATTTTGTTCCCCAAACAGGGATGGTTAATAAGGGGCATTCCTGCTTTTATGTGCTTGGCATTTACAGAGGTATTCACAGTTAAGAGTGGTAGAGTTCTGGGGTGGCGTTGGGCTGCAAGGGAGGATGAGTTTGCCATAGCAACAGAAGTGAGCGTGGGACATGCCTCCTTTTATTTCTCAGCTTCCAGAGCCTTCCATCCACTGGCCTCTCAGAAGCTGGTGGGAATGTCCTATCAAATTTGGCTCTTTCTGCCATAACCGGTTTGGCTCAGTGGATAGAGCGTCGGCCTGCGGACTGAAAGGTCCCAGGTTCGATTCCGGTCAAGGGCATGTACCTTGGTTGCGGGCACATCTCCAGTGTGGGGCGTGCAGGAGGCAGCTGATCGAGTCTCTCTCTCATTGATGTTTCTAGCTCTCTATCCCTCTCCCTTCCTCTCTGTAAAAAATCAATAAAATATATTTGGAAAAAAATTTTTGGCTCCTTCTTCTTCTCCACATCCTCCTTCTTTGGTCTGTCAAATGTTTCCCTCTTTCTGTCCATCCCCTGTTCCAGTCCCTGCATGGAGGGCCCACAAGGCATCCACATACAACCTGTGGCTTGAACAACTGACATTGATTTCCCCCAGTTCCGGGGGCTGGAATGTCTGCAGTCAAGGTGCCAGCAGGCTTGGGCTCTGGCGAGGGAGCTTTTTGCCTTGTGGATGGCAGCCTTTGTCCTTTGTCCTCACAGAGAGAGGAAGTTCTGGTGTCTCCCCCCTCTCCACCCCCCCCCCACCCAGATGTTATAAATCTTTTCTTTTCAAATGTTTAATTTTGGATCGTTTAAAACATATAACAGAGTAGAGACAATGGCACATGTAAATTGCTATGTTAAACATGACCCTCCTTCCTTAATTATCAGCTCAAGGTGTCTTTATTCCCGTTTTATTAGTTTTAGGTGTCCAACATAATGATTCAACATATGTATATATTGTGAAATGATCACCCCAATAAATCTAGTTAATGGCGTCTCTTCTTTATTAGAAGGCCACTAATCTCATTTACGAGGGCTCTGTCCTTGTGACCTAATCACCTCCCCAAGGCCCCACCCCCACCTACTGTCACTGGGAAGGAGGTTTCTGCATATGAATTTGAGAGCACACTGCCCTAACTGGTTTGGCTCAGTGGATAGAGTGTCAGCCTGTGGACTCAAGGGTCCCAGGTTCAATTCTGGTCAAGGGCATGTACCTTGGTTTTGGGCACATCCCCAATGGGGGGTGTGCAGGAGGCAGCTGATTGATGTTTCTCTTTCATTAATGTTTCTAACTTTCTATCCCTCCCCCTTCCTCTCTGTAAAAAAATCAATAAAATAGATTTTAAAAAATGAATTTGAGAGCACAAATGTGGTCTACAGCACCTTCCAAGTCTGTCCCCACCTCCTGCCCTGGCTGTTCCTTCTGCCTGGAACATCTCCTGTATCTTCTGGTAACTTGTCCCTGTTCGCTTTGCAGGCCTCAATACACTTGTCACCTTCTGGGGGATTTTTTTTCACACTCCAGATAATCGGAAAGAGATTCTATCCCGGCACTTTCTGTCATATCGCCCTGTGTTCTTTTCTTGACACCACCTTCCGAAGTTCTTTTGTTTACTCATTTGATTACTATGTTGTCTGCCTCTACCCACTGCGATGTGAAATTCCCCCCCCCAAACCTACTTCATCTTATTCACTGTTGTATCCCAAGTACTAAAGTAGGACCTAGCACATAGTAGGCACTGAATCAAGGTAGAATAAGTGAAAAAACAACCGACTTTCCTGGCAGGCACTGAGCAGAGTGAGCAAGCATCCTGTCGGTGCCCTCCCTTACCAGGCCTGGGAGGTGGTAATCCCTCCCTGGGACACGGCACCGGAGAGTTTGCAAAGAACTCTTCTAACTCCATCTTCTCATTGGAGGCCGTCCGCCTTCCAGGCAGGCAGGTATCATTAGCCCCATTTTGTCCGGAAGACCTTCTCGGAGGCCCAGATCTGGCTGGTGGAATGGAGGCCTCCTGACCCAAGGCCGGCTCCTCTCCATTACCCTCCCTCCTTCCCTGGGTGAGAGCCTCCTCATCCATTACAGAGTCTCCACTCTCTAGCCTTGGACACGAGGAAATGACTCCATGCCTCGGTCAGCCGGCTCCAGGTCAGATATTGATCCGATTGATGGCCACTCAGCTTTAAGCTGCACTTAGGACCCACTGGAAAGATCTTATCACACTCCTGTCTCTTAGCTTTTCCCCAGCCAGCCTTTGGCCTGGTCCCAGCCCCCTGCAGGGCCTCAAAAACACTCTGCTTTTTGTGCACTTGGAAGACTGGTCCTGGCAGTGGCTTGTGTGCAGAGGGAGTGTTCCCGAAGCTCCCACCGTTAGGAGGAGTCCTGGTGAGAGTCGGTCAAGTGATACAGATGATGGCTTTGGGACAATTAGCTGTCATTTGGAAGAGTCCTTTTTTATACGATACAATGGGTGAAAGGGGTTTTCTTCTTTGGGATTTCTTCTGAGGAGACCACCCCAAATACACAGGAATGCAGAGTTTGTTTTTTGAAGAATTAGACAGCTGGTATACCCAACAGAATAGATTGGTTACATAAAGAAAATCACAGAGATGCATAGAATGTCACTCAACATGAGGTCTTACCATTATGAAGGCGGGTTGGAAATATCTAAACACCAACCAACTGCTAGGTGACAAAAACAGGATGCAGAATTGCATGGATGCTCTAATAGCTACAAAACGAAGGAAAAATCATAACGAGGGAGAGTCTGCAAAGATATCCATCGGCAGAGGACGAGGATGATTGTATTTCAGTGACAGGATTATGAATGGGGTCTTTCCCTTTTTTTCTAATTATTTTTGTAATGCACTCTTTAAGTGATTTTTTTCACAAAAACCTTTGTTTAAATATTATTTCTGTGATTCATAATGATTAAATAGGTTTTTAAAAACATAAAGGAAAAAATTAAAAATATACTGTATTCCCACCACTGGTAATATATTGGATTCTTTTTCACACTCCAAAAAGAGATATAAATCTACATTACATAGAAATCTACATTATTATAAAGAAAGATACAATTATACTGTTCCTATAATTTCTAGTGTATATTTTACTCGATGGTATTTTATGAACATTTTAACATGCCAATATTCTACCATGTTATTTTAATGTGCTTAGCTTGTGTTGTATTGACATATGACTATTCCACTTATTCCCTATTAGACTTCCAAGTTTTTGATGTTATGAATTATAATTATGGATACTCTTTCCAACTTATCTCACACATTCTTTTTTTATATATATTTTATTGATTTTTTTTTTTTTACAGAGAGATAGGGAGAGGGATAGAGAGCTAAAAACATCGATGAGAGAGAAACATTGATGAGCTGCCTCCTGCACGCTCCCCACTGGAGATGTACCCGCAACCAAGGTACATGCCCTTGACTGGAATCAAACCTGGGACTTTTCAGGCCGCAGGCTGATGCTCTATCTATGACCCAAACTGGCCAGGGCTTTATCTCACACATTCTTGATTATTTATTTAAGATAAAGTTTTCAGAGTGGAATGTTTTAGTGCTAGGGTAGGCACATATTCAAGTTTTATAAATAATGTATGTTTGTATGTATGCATGTACACATAATATGCCAGTTTATATTTATGTTAGTTGTATAGGAAAGAGAAGATTTTCCATACTCTTACCAAATTTTGATCAACATTTTTATAGTTCTGATCATTTAATAGCTATAAAAGGGTATGCTAGTTAGGTGTATTTCCATGGAAACTTTTCACAACCCAACTCAAATAGCTCAAGAAAAGAAGGCAGGAATACGAGAGAGTGAGATTGATAGATTCCATATCTGTGAAGTGCCAGGAGCAGATAGATTGCTTTTTAAGTGAAGTTTGATTCAAGGTCAGAAACATTGCTAGGACTCATTTTTGGACTTGGCTTCTTCTGAGTTGGGTGCTTTCTCCTCTTTGTATGATGTCATCTCAACATCCATGCCAGAGAAAGGGACCGTCCAAATAAAACTTATCAAGTCTCATTGGTCCTCGGTGGGCCTACACAGGACATGTGGCCCACAGTGAACCAATCAGTGGCCAGTGCTTAAGCCCTGCACATGTTCCTACTGAGAATCTTCTGGGCTACAAGTGTGGGGGGAGGGTAGCTTCCACAAAGCCAAAGCAAGGTCTGGCTGCCAGCAAGAAGAAGGAATGGATATTGGATTGCTAAACATAAAAGAGGATTCATTGTTTGAAAAGCCAGCATCAAAACCCCTATCAGATTATATCTGTGTATTCTTAAAACACATCCACAGTTTCATTTTAAAAACATATATTTTTATTGTTGATAGTATTACAGATTTCTCCCATCCTCCACCTTTTCTCCCTTCCTCCCAGCTCCTAGCCACCCACCCCCAGATCTTCACTCCCCTCTTATCCATGTCCATGGGCTAGGCAAGGTATATAAGTTATTTGGCTTAAACCAAAGAATATCCACAGTTTTAAATTGCTGTGGGATAAAATATTCAAGGACTATCAGGCCGCCTATCTTGTCCCACCTCCCCCGCTACCCCACCTGCTCTTTTCTTCTAGCCTCACCTTAACAATACTGCTCTCTGAGCTTCAATTCTCTCATCCGTACAATGGAATTATTAATCTGACTTTAATCTAACTGACAGGACAGTAGTAAGCCATACAAAATGAGCTTAGGTATGATCAAATCTCATGTTTGAGTAAATGTTTCCTACCAAGTCCAGAAAGTGGACTTGACCATGATTTTCGGACAACCTCTGAAGAAAATTGTTGTGTGCCTTAGGAAAGAAACTGAATTATTTGACATCTATTTTCTGTCTATAAAAGTACAATACGTGTAAAAAATATAAGCTGTATATAAATGCAAGGTGGGTTATACCTTACTGTTAATGAAATCCTCATTTATGCAAAGGCAAAGGGTCCTGGTTGTATTTTATGTTCACTTTTCAGTGACTGCCTGAGCCATAAGTGACACTTTTTTAATATTTTATTGATTTTTTACAGAGAGGAAGGGAGAGAGATAGAAAGTCAGAAACATCAATTAGAGAGAGACATCAATCAGCCACCTCCTGCACGCCCCACAGTGGAGATCTGCCCGCAAGCAAGGTACATGCCCCCAACCGGAATCGAACCTGGGACCTTTCAGTCCGCAAGCCGACGCTCTATCCACTGAGCCAAACCAGTCTTGGCAATAAGTGACACTTTCTTATGATTCGTTCCAAGTGCTATCCCTGGAGAAAAAGCCCACGAAAGTGTGTAAACTCCTCTAATTCATATGGCCCCCAAGAGCACTATGCTTTCTCACCAACCTCCACTCATGAACTCTTCCAGCTGTGTTCTTCTTAGTGGTGTCCAGCTATATTTGCCCAGTTAAATGCTTCTGTTTCTTTACAGATGACTATTTCTCCTTAGATTTTGATCTATCTCATTACCCTGAGATCTAGTTCTTTGATTAAGAAATACTCATAAGCTTGTGTTTTGTTCTGCTCCTATAGCTGTAAGATTGGGAACAATGCTCATTCAAATACTCCGCCTGCTGGAGCAGAAACTGAAAGTTCTGCTCTAAGTTTTAACTTGAATCCTTGACCTGAGTAGAGGAGAGAGGCACTTCCCTGGTTTTAACAAGGAGAGAATGGCTCAGAGTTAACTTCGAGGTGCCATGCAGCTTGGAGAGAATGGAGATAGGGCTTGCAGGCAAAGCTTGTAACCACTATGCAAACTTACCTCCTAAATATGTCTTCCAGGAATGGGATGTTCTTTTGTGTGGCTGTGGTACTGTTGTAATTATCTGGTTATCAATAACAGGAAAGGGCCCAAACCGGTTTGGCTCAGTGGATAGAGCGTCACCCTGTGGACTGAAAGGTCAGGTCCCAGGTTCAATTCCAGTCAAGGGCATGTATCCTGGTTGCGGGCACATCCCCAGTGGGGGGTGTGCAGGAGGCAGCTGATCAATGTCTCTCATCGATGTTTCTAACTCTCTATCCCTCTCTGTAAAAAATTAATAAAATATATTTTAAAAAACATAATAAGAGGAAAGGAGCAAAAGGGAAGTCCAGGCATGTTCCTTATAAAACACTGGGAACCATTTAGGGAAGACAGACTCATTCCCAGTAAAGTTGGGGTGACATAAGGAAGTTTCTTGCCTGTCAATCACACCTCAGGGTAGAGATGGTTGGCCAGAATGAATGGGGTGCACAAAGATTTGGAATACATATTCCTCTGGACAAAGGAATTCACTTTCTTACTGTGCTTGACTCATGTGCTGTGGGACTCTTGGGGTTCTTGTTGCTTGGGGCATGCTCTCTTGCATTCACCCTTATGAACCACCACCACGTGTACCCCACCTGTAATGGACTGATGGACTGCAGCGAGTCTGATGTTGAATGGGACTAGTCTCCAACACAGAAAGAAAACTCTGGACATTGACTCTAATTTTAGCTCTACTGATGCCCTAGCTACACTTCTTCTGTAACTGGACTAAGCGAAATAGGACTTTGGAAACCCAGAGGGGTGTAATTCTATGGAAATAAAGCTTTCTACCATATCTCATCTTCCTATGGGGGCCTCCAAAAATGCGTATTCCAGTGGTACCTCAAGGACCCCTATTCCTACAAGCAATCTGGGGAAATAAGGCATGTTCCCCTCCATTAACAGCTTAAAGGGGGGTGAGGCTGGACAGAGAAGTCGGGGGCAGTTCAAAGATGGTTTAATATACCAGGTGAGGAATTGTGACCTCTAAGTGTTAGTCAGTCAAAGACTCCTGACAAAAGAGTGACTTCGCACTTACGAAGAATAGTATTTGTCCTTTAAAAAGAGGGATTTGGGATCCATGTGGAGGGTGCATCAGAAAGGCTGAGGTTGCAGGAACTTGTAGGAAGCGGTGGGGATTACATTTGGATCCAGTTGGTCCTGATGTGACAGTGGAAGTCAGGTGTTGGGGACTCTGATTTGTGTTTTTGAGAAGAGGAGAAGGACATGAGATGAACCTATTCAGAATTAGATGGAGGACCTGGTGTGGCAGAGGGGTGGATGACGAGCTTGGTTTGAGACAGACTGAGCAGTTGGTATCTAACCCACGAAGAAAAGTCTGACATGTCCCTATGCAGGTCACAGTCATGGGCTACACAGGTGGTATCTCAAAGGCATTGTCTCTGTCATCCATGTCCCGGTGTATCACCAAGCGGGAGCTCCAGCTTTTGGAAAACAGAAGCAAAACCAACACCTCCAGGCGGATTTTCAGAAGTTTTCATGTCGCTTACATAAAAAAACAAGCAGGATCTTCTTCCTCTCTGTGCTGAAGCTCATCATGCAGAGAGGATTTGAAATTTACAACTGAGGCATTTAACAGGTTTCAAGGAGAACATTATCATATGAAAACCTTGTAAGGAGAAATGTGTCTGTACTAAGAAGTCACCCCTGTCCTCCTCTTTTTGTAAAGAGACCCCAATCATTTACATTTGCATTTTGCTTCCCATCTTGTGTTAAATAATTCTGACATTTTCTTCCAATGCAAAATATATTTCTGAAAATTTTCTCAAATATGAGGTTTATTTTTTGAGAGAGAGAGAGATTCATGTGACAACTCCGGCCACCTCCTGGGTCTTTAATTTCCACCCAGTCTGATTTTTTTAAGGTACTAATTTCACTTGTTTATTTTATGCCTGGCAATATAACTTCTGTCAGAAAATGGCTTCTTAAATCTTAAAGGGCTGAGAAACTAGCTGTTCAGATAAACATTTCAAGTATGCAAGAGTAACATACAATCTTAACCTTGGGGTTGGGAAGCCCTTCAAAGCCACCAGAAGATAGATGCTCCTCTCCATCATTGGATTTCCATGAAAACTTTCCATTAATTGGGTATTCACCCGAGCTTTCATACTTCTGATGGTAGGTGGAAAAGATGTTTCTAAACTAAAATAATGAAGTGATATTTCCATTACATCTGAAAGCTTCCACCTGTTGGTCCTATGTAGCCACTGTAGCCTTATCCTGGCTAAGAGGGGAAGGACAGCATTATTGGTTATGCTTGAGCTCTGTAGACAGACACACTGGGCTTCGAATCCTTTACCGGGCATGTAAATCACATTTTTAAAAAAATATATTTTATTGATTTTTTACAGAGAGGAAGGGAGAGGGATAGAGAGTTAGAAATATCGATGAGAGAGAAACATCGATCAGCTGCCTCTTGCACGCCCCTGCTGGGGATGTGCCCACAATCAGGATACATGCCCTTGACCTGAATCGAACCTGGGACCTTTCAGTCCTCAGGCTTACTAGGCTCTATCCACTGCTGAGCCAAACCGGTTTCGGCTAAAACACATTTTAAGCATCATTTGCATCACCTGAGAAGTTGTCAGAAATGTGGGACATTGGCTTTTACCCAAACCCATTGAACCATAATATATGTTTTCATAAGATCCCCACGCAATCCCCAAACACATTAAAGTTTGAGAAACATACCTCAGAACTCATTACCCATACATTCAGTTTCGTCTCTGAAAATTGAGATGGTTGGACATGATTATGCCTAAAAGGTCCTTTCACCTATAAAACACTAAAATGATAAATATCAAGTTGATAAATATCTATCAGCAGAGCATTTTAATGAGGAAAACCTGGAAACAATTTAGAGATAAAACAACAGGGAAATTTTAAAGTAAACTCTTATTGTCATTCAGTTAGACCTTTTGAAAATTATGTTGACCAAAAATCATAATGAACTAGAAAATTCTGGAGAAAATGTCAAGAAAACATCAGGATATAAACATTTAATGGTTATATTTGATATACAGGAAAAAAAATAGAAAAATACCAAAATGTCTATAGTGGTTGTATGTAGATGGTGTGATTAGGAATCACACCTAGTGACAGTAATGCCACAGGTGATTTCCCTGTCATTTAGTCAGTCTCTCCTCCCTCACCCCTTCAAATTTCTTAAATGTATGTGATTTTAATAGTGGAGAAAAAGAATGAACAAACACCTTTATTTGTTTTTATCAACATTGGGTCAAATAGAAGATTTGAAATTTTCAAGTTTTAGAGAGAACCACAAAATTCATCCTATATAATAAAAGCCTAATATGCTAAGTGTCTGGTGGGCTGGTCAGCTGTTCAACCAATCAATGCATAATATGCTAATGACATGCTAAGGCCATTCAACCACTTGCTATATGTGCACTGACCACCAGGGGGCAGATGCTCTAACCTGTAGGTGAGCTTTCTGCTGGGGTGTGGCCAATCCGGACTGAGTGAGACGGGCTCGACACACCCTGGAGCAGTCTCTCTCCAGCTGGCCAACCTCCTGCATTCCTCCCCACCCCAATTGTGCACCAGTGGTGTCCCTCAGCCTGGCCTGTGCCCTATTGCAATCCCGAACCCCTTGAGGGATGTTGGAGAGCTAGTTTCAGACCAATCCCGCAGGCCAGGCTGAGGGACACCACTGGTCCATGAATTTGTGCGCTGGGCCTTTAGTTTTATAATAAATGTCAAATCTATGTTTCATTCTACAGAAAATGACACTCAGCTATTATCTTTCAACTCAAGCCCCACTTCCTCTGAGGCAACTTCTTTCTGACATTCTCTGAGATGAGTGATCTTGTTTGACTCAATTCTGTATTCTCTTCTAGATAAAGGAATGGGCTCTGGGTACAAAGTAAATGTGAAGTGAAGGAGAGGAGGGAAGGAAGAAAGCAAATGGGGGAAAGAGGAGAGAGGAGGGGCAGAGAGAAGGGAGCAAGAACAAAAGAATACAAGCACAGAAATAAGCCCTAATGCTGATTAAAATCCTGCAGAATATCTCTGAGTCAGAGAGGAATATGCTAATTATCCGTTACAGCTTGAGGCATAATGACCGACTGCATAATGACTGGATCATGCATCTGCAGAAGGGTGGGGCAGTGAACTACAAGTGGGCAGCAGAGAGCTACTGGTATACAGATTCGTGTGCAGGGCTACTAGTTGATAAATGGCCTTGCATTATTTGCTGTATTGTCATGGTCTTGCTTCTCCAATGAGATTTTAGACTTCATAGGAAGAAGAAAAGATGCATGTTGTTTATTCCTAGTGATGTGGGAACAGGGTCAAGCCTCAGGATTATCTACGGTGTGTGAGCAGGCAAGGTGGGGCTATAAGACACTCTACCTGGCTTTTTCAAGTTACAAACTTACCGAAGTATCTTGAGGGCTTCAAACACACGAGACACATATCAATACATAAAAAAAGAAATACCATTAGTCATCAGAAAAATTCCAATTAAAATCTCAAGGAGATAACCAGGACACATCTATTAGAATGGCTTTAAGCTAAAAAGAATGAGCATATTAAGTTTTGGCAAGGATAGGGAGCAACTAGAATTCTCATCCACTGCTGGTGGGGATGAAAAATGGTACAACCACTTTGTTCAGCTTCTCACATACACTTCCTTTATGTGCTGCTGTTCTACTCCTAGGAATTTATATAACAGCAGGGGTTGGGAAACTGAGAAGTAAATGTTTTTGACTTTGTCAGGCAAGATGCTATACACTTCGCTATTGTAATGCAAAACACAGCCATAGATAATAAACGCATGAGTAAGGCAATAAATGTGTGTGGCTGTGTTTGTGGGAAGCACAGAATAAGCCACAGTCTGCCACCCTATACAGATGCCTATATAAAGACTTGAATGCTCACAGCAGCTTCACTTGTAATAGCCCCAAACTGGAAAGTGCTACCTGCAGAGAAATGGATAAACAAGACTATGGTACATACAGACAATGGGATATACTCAGGAGTAAAAAGTAATGAATTATTGATACACACACATGATGAATCTCCAAATAATTATGCTGTAGGAAAGAAGCCAGATCTTCTGTACACCCTCTCCCCTCAAAAAATACATAGTGTATGATTCCACTAATATATGAGTTCCAGAAAATACAAATGAATCTAGAGTGACTGAAAGCTGGTCAGTGGTTGCCGGCAGAGGGAGTGGAGCAGGACTGGAGAAAAGTACTGTAAAAGGGCCAAGGAAGCTCATAGAAGTAGTGGTGTGTTCATGATCTCACATGTGATGTTGGTTTCGTGGGTGTATACAGATGTCAAGACTTATCAAATTGTACACAGTTTATTGTGGGTCCACTATCTATAATAATAAAAGCATAATATGCTAATTAGACCGGACGTCCTTCCAGACATCCTTCTGATGACCTTCCAGACGAAGCTGGGGCTGTGCGAGAAGCCTGGGTCCTGGGTGCCAGAGGGAAGCTGGTGCCGGCAACCGGGGGAAGGAAGGCCTCCTCTTGCACGAATTTCATGCATCGGGCCTCTAGTACCTCAATAAACGTGGTAAAAAAACAAACATACAACTAGCAGTGGAGGGGCAGGGGGCCACTGGCCTCTCAAAGCACTGAAGCCAAGGTCGTGAATGCCATGAGTGTTAGGGTTGCCAAAGGAGGAGGAACACACCAGGCCCGAGTGGGGAGGGATGATGAATTTATTAGGCCTCCTGGATACCAGGTGGGCTGAGCCCCCAAATGGATCCAGCACCCAGGGATGGGGTGTCAGGGGTTTTTAAAGGACTCTCCTTGGGCTATTTCCGGGCGGAGAATTCTCTGGGTGGGCCCAGACCCACGGAAGGAAGGTCCACCAGGGAAGGATAATGGTCTTGGCAAGTGGGATGTGGGCTAAGCAAGTGGAATGTGGTCTAAGCGAAGGGGGATGTGCATTGAGAAGTGATTTAAAGGTCAGGGGAGAGGTTATTGATTCCATTAGTTGATCACACCTAATAATTAGGGCTTTCTCTCACCTTGACTTCTCTCTACAGGTCAGCTTCCCTCCTTGAGGCTGGCTTGTCTGTGTGGAGACACAAGGTCTTGCTCTGCTTTTTGGAATAACAGGGAACAAGCCTTGTTTAGGGGTCAAGTGAGGTCCTGGAAGGGACACATAGATGTAGGAGACAGTCATACCTGGGTGACTAGAAGATCCACCACTCACTTGCTTTGTGATTCTGGGCAAGAACGAAGCCTCAGTTTTCTAGTCAGGAAAATGGGGGGAAATGCTTACTTTGCAAGACGGTTGTGAGGAGTAAAGGGATGAAGAGAAAACCATCATAAATGTTTGGTGTGCACCCAAACACTTGTTCCTTTTTTCGCTTTGTTTGTTTGTTTCTTCACATCCTGACTATGAGCCAGGGTTCTCCTGAGAAACAGAGCTAATGGGATGTATGTAGACGCAGAGGTTTATGAAGGAAACTGTCTCACGTGATCATGGAGGCTGGCAGTCTGAGGTCTGCAGGGCAGGCACAGCCTGTAGAGCTAGGCAAGAGCTGCTGCTGCAGTTTGGAGTCAAGGCCATCTGCAGGCAGGATTCTCTTTTCCTGGGGGATTGCAGTCTTTTCTCTGAAGGCCTTGAACTGATTGGGGGAGGCCCATCCATGTTATCAAGGGATATCTGCTTAACTCAAAGCCCACTGATTTAAATGTGAATCCTATCTAAAACAAACAAACAAAACCTCACAGCAATATTTAGACTGGTATTTGATCAAATAACTGGGCACCTTTGCCTAGCCAAGTTGCCACATAAAATTAACTATCACACCAACACCAACTATTTGAAGAGGGAAATTTTGACGATGGGCACTCTCCTTTCTCAGAGCTAAATATTGCCAGATTCTCCTTCCCAGTTCATGGCCAGTGACTCTTCTTTTGCCTGCAGCTCTCAGCTCTCTCACATCTTTCTCTCCAGTAACTTCAAAAAAATTTGTGCCCCCCCACCCCTCCCACTGATATGATACCTAAACTCCCACATTTATCGACTTCATTTCCTTTGCATCTGAAAGTTCGATTGCTGCCCTGTTTTAACAACTTGGGCTTGTCATGAAGTACCTGCACATTAAAAGTTTTTTTTTTTAATAGCTATTTAGATGGGGGTGGATGGAGGTGGAGGAGGGTATAGGGGAGATAAATGGTGATGGGTGGAGGGTAGGACCTACACATTTTTAAGATGTAAAACTCTTTCCCTCCATCCATTCTGGACAATTTTATGAGACCCCAGAAAACACAGGATGAGCCTTTGGGCCTCAGCTCCAGGCCACGTGCCATCAGCCATACTGCCTCAGAGCAAAAGAATTTTAATTCCCTCACTATAAGGTCGAGTCTTTGCTGGTTAAGGCTGTGCCTGGGCTGGGGATTTCAATGTCTAAGAAGAGGTAAACAGGTTGCCATTCCGTTGCTTCTAAGCATGTGACTGCCTCGGGGACTGCTGATTTATTTATTTTTTAATGGAGTGCGAGGCCATAAAGCCTTCCTGCTGGCAGGCCGGCGGGCCGTGCGCGTTTCAGAGGTGCGCCAGGCTGGGGGGAGAGGGACGGGGGGGCTGGCTGAGACCCGTAATTAAAACCATGCTCTGTAAATGCTTCTGATTCCAGGGGTCACATCTGATTTCATCTCAAACATTCTTCTGGGTCTCCTCTGAACCCGGTCTTGACTGTTGAGCATTCACGTGATTGCCACAGTGGAGGGGGGGAGGAAGTGGGAGATGGGGTGGTGGGCAGAGGAATGCAAGTTACATGTTGAGGGCACACAATGTGTTTATGTATATATATATGTAGCTGTATATATTTATATATATATGTGTGTATATATTTATATATTTGATGAGAAACAAACAGACTCAAAGCCTGCTATCGCAGAGATGACAGACATTTGTTTTCTAACACTGTGTTACGTGGTCTAAGGCTTGGTACCTATTTATGCCACTACATTTCAGTTCGGTATAATTCCATGATCATTTACACTTCCCCATACATTTAATTTATCATTATGTGTGTGTGTGTGTGTGTGTGTGTGTGTGTGTATATATATATATAATGTATATATATACATATATGTATGTGTGTATATATGTGTATAATTATGTATAATTATATATATATTTATATATAGATAATTTGATTCTAATTGGACATTTGCAATACAGTGTCGGTGAGTGGCCATTGTGTTGTTTTTCTGTATCACTAATAGTTATTTTTTAAAATCTTTTGGGGGACACTTTGGAAAAGGTAAGACTAAACGTAGTTGTCTCATATGGGTGGGCACCTCATATCATTTGAGCTTCATATCCCGTTCCTATCGTTTTCTACTGGAGAACATACTTTTGTTACTATTCTCTTTGGTCGACACACACGTCCAAATGGCAGCAGATTTCTTTAACGTGCAGGTATCATCAGCTGGATTTGGCCTTTACCTAAATGTTGACTGTGTAGAGCATCCGCCTTCACCTGGGGTTAGTGGTTTGTTCAGCCCCTGAGACGTCTGTGCAGTGAATGAAATCGTTTACTATTGAAAATGGGGAGCCTTAGTTCAAAATGGCCTTGCAGACCCGGGCCACGCCTACAGATCTGAGGGTTCAAGGTCAAGTACCTGATCTGATGAGAAACAAACAGACTCAGAACCTGCTATAGCGGAGATGACAGACATTTGTTTCTCCCTCACACCGTGTTAACGTGGTCTAAGGCTTGGTACCTATTTCCGCCACTGCCTTTCAGTTCAGTATAATTGCATGATCATTTACACTTCCCCATACATTTATCAACAACGCGGGGAGGAAAAGAAGAGGAAGAAATTTGAGTGTCTCCATTCTAATGAGTTAATAAATATTTATGGAGCACTGGCAGTCCGCCAAAGAGCATACTGATGCATAACGAAGACTAAGAATAAGCACCCCTTCTCTCTCTGCCTCAGTTTCTCACCTGGAAGAGGAGGTCACCCAGCCAGTGCGGTGGAGGGACGCTGGCTCTCCAAAGGGTGGGGTACCAGGCCCCATTGTGGTGTTCGCCTTGTCCGTTGTGACAATAATCTCGCAGTGGCCAGTCTCAAACTGTGAAGAAAAGGAGACTGACCAGAACTGGAAAGAAAAGCACGCGATGACCTTGCCCAGTCTGAACGCCTCCAACACAGGAGGTGTCCCTGCATCCCCCTTCTTTCCAGAACCATCTCTGAGCCTCCTCTGCTCTCTGCCCTCTTCCCTGCATGCATCAGTGTCTACTCCCTTGGGGCCGCTCCATCTTCTTGTGAACAAATGAATATTAAATAGGAAATGAACACCCTGAATTCTGAACATTAGCTAAAGGCTACTTGCGAACACACTCCTGTCTCTATGGCTTTCCTGTAAAGAGTGTGGCTGTTCCCCTCGCTCTGTGGTTCATGACGTCAGAAGAAAGGGCACCTCTACAATCACATCCTGGGGCACCCCTGAGCAGCCCACCCAGGGCCAGAGGTGCCAGCATGCTTGGTGGCTTCAAGCCTTGCCCGGCGGTTTTCTTCACGCCCCACCTTAAACCGAGCTCTTGAAAGAAGCTACACAGAAAGTAATGATCCTCAAAAATGAAGGCATCGTAACGGCCAAGAAGAAATTTAATTAGCCAGCATAATAGCATCATTGAGGCTTATTTTTCCTTCTCTTTCTTTTCAAACAATAAATGCAGTGACTAGTAACTGTGGGCACCCCTGCCTTAGCCCCTCAAACGCAACAACTGGGACAGGGTTGGGAGGCAAGAATGAGTCTGTTCTGTACGTTCCAGTTTTCTAAACGGGCTCATCGGATTTTTTTAAATGTTAACAATAGTTTTTTTGTTTTTTTTTAATGAACTCTTAGGCACAGAAGGAGAGTCGTCTGGACACAGTGGAATGGTGGGAATTCACATAGCAGTTTCCAATTTTTTAAAAATACAGTGGTACCTCGAGATACGAGTGCCCTAACATATGAGATTTTTGAGATACGAGCCGTCGAGCGAGCGATTTTTGCTTTGAAATACGAGCAACATTTGAGATAGGAGTCATTGCGCGGATCAGCCAGCTGCACACAACCTACAAGTTTACTGCGACTCGAGCGTCTCATAGTTTCCCACGCCTCAAGGTTATAGAACGAATTAAACTCGTATATCGAGGTACCACTGTATATTTTATTGATTTTTTTTACAGAGAGGAAGGGAGAAGGACAGAGAGTTAGAAACATCGATGAGAGAGAAACATTGATCAGCTGCCTCCTGTACACCCCCCACTGGGAATGTGCTCATAACCAAGATACATGCCCTTGACTGGAATCAAACCTGGGACCTTTGAGTCCACAGGCTGACGCTCTATCCACTGAGCCAAACCGGTCTTGGCACAGTTTCCATTTTATATCATGGTACTTCAGAGCCATCGGGGGAAGGGGAAGGCATGAGTCTGGCCACTGGTGACTGAAAATTTCTACATTCAGAGTCTTAAGAGTGGGGACAGGGAGATATGACCAAAGGTTGTGTCTTTTCATTGGAGCTTGTGAGATTCCGGGTGGTCTGGGGGTGGGCTAATGGACATGGACAGAAACACTGCCAGATGCTGCCACTTTGATTGCCCACTCTCTCCTTCCACAGAGTCCCCAGGCTGCCCTGTGAGACTTACTTCCCTGTGCGGCTGTCTTTGATGTCCCTCTGTGATGAGGCAGTACTGCTGATATTCAGGAATACACAGTGATTAGCAGTTGTATCTGTGGGCACATTATTTACCCTGATCGGGTCTCAGATTTCTCATCTGTTCAATGGAAAGGATATATCCCTGACCTCAAAGGTTGTTTGGCCTATGGAATGAGATGATAAAGGTGAAATGCTTAGCACATACCTGGTGTTTAAGGGAGAAATCAGGAGAAACATCTAGGTAAAAGCTCAGGACACAGGACACGGAAATCAGCAGCATACCAAGGACCCTATTGGAAAGGCGTTTACAAGAGCGGGAGGTGAGCAGGGGATTTGGCAAGCATGAGGGTGGGGAACCCTTCTGGGGGATGCTGTGCTGTGCCCCCAAAGCCCTTTCAGGCCTGAAGGATGGCTGCCCCGGGTTGAGGAAGGCTGTCACACTCTCAGCTGTCAGCCTTCAGCAGTGAAGAGCCACTGAACCCAGGTGGCCCTTATCCCTAGAGTCCCCCCTCCTCCCCCCACTCTATGACTGCCTCATGTGAACCTGTAGAGGCGCAGTTCCTTATCCTGATTTGGGACAACTCGGAAGGGCCACCCCAGCTTCAGAGCTCCCGGTGGGTTGGCTGCACCTTGACCTACGAGAAATATAGTTGATCTGTGCCCTCTTTCTCTAGCTTTCTAGCACACAGCTCCTGAAACGCTTGGAATCTCTGAAGTGAAAATGCCTTTTGGTGTAATAGTCTTTTATATGCTAATGAGAGGACTGGGGGCTAGGAGCTCCTGGCAGTCTCAAGAGGGGTGCTGGTGGCTGAGAGCTCACCTCCTGACTTCTTCTGAGGAGAGAGGGACCAGAGGTCAAATTCATCACCAATAGTCAATGATTCAATCAATTATGCCTACATAATTAAGCTTCTCTATCAATCCCCAATGAGGAAGTTTGGAGAGCTTTTGGATTGGTGGAGGAGCCAGCTCGCCCAGAGAAGGGACAGAAGCTCCTCTCCTCTTCCTCATACCTCGCCCTGTGCGTCTCTTCCAGCAGGCTGTTCCCGAGTTGTTTCCTTGGACAATCAACCATTAATATAATAAGCAAACCGCCTTCCTAAGTGTGGTGAGCTGTTACAGCACATTAGTGAATCTGAGCAGGTGTCTGTGGGGACATCCGGCTGACAGCAGCTCAGTCAGAGGCCCAGGTGACACCTGGACTTGCCAGAGGCAACCGAAGTGGGCTGGGAGGACGGTCTCAGGGGACTGAGCTTTCCACCTGAGGGTCAGCGCTACCCCAGGTCCACAGAGTCAGAATGGAAGCAACTTGCAGGACCCCCAGCTCTGACGGAGAATTGCTTGGTGGGGAGCTGCGCACACTTGGTGACCAGAAGTGATATGTGCGTAGCAGAGTTTTGCTCACAGTGCAGAGTTGAACAGAAAGGAGAGTGTTTTCTTTACCTCTGCCCACGTCTGTCTACAGTCCTCCTTGAACTTGCTGCTCCCAAGTCGCCTTGCCAGAGCCTGAGTCGCAGGAAACGCAGCCCGTGTGGTGTCATAGCAGAGGGAGCAGCAAGAACAAGGACAGGGAAGGGTGACAGAGCCAGGCCAGGTTTCCTGCGGTGACAGGTGGTGTTTGGTGTGAGGAAGAAGGCTGTAAGAGGTCGGCTCTCACCGTCTGCTTTGAAGTTGGTGCCACTGGGGAATCTGATGGAAACACATGAATGGTACCTGGTTCTCTGCTGGCCTCTCTCCAGAACCTCACTCCCAGAAGGCCAAGATTCTTTTTCTTTTCTTAAAATATATTTTATTGATTTTTTACACAGAGGAAGGGAGAGAGATAGAAAATCAGAAACATCGATGAGAGAGAGACATCGATCAGCCGCCTCCTGCACGCCCCACAGTGGAGATGTGCCCGCAAGCAAGGTACATGCCCTTGACCGGAATCGAACCTGGGACCTTTCAGTCCGCAGGGCGACGCTCTATCCACTGAGCCAAACCGGTCTCGGCAGGCCAAGATTCTTCACCCGCATAAAGAAATGGGAACTCCAGACCACGTCTCCTCCTTCGACAGCCCCCAGATTTCTTCCAGAGAGAGCCTGGCTACGTGAGGTGAACCAAACTTCAGGGCACCTTGTCAGCAGGAAGCCATCAGCAGCCTCTGCATTGCAAGCCTGCGGCCAGCTGCCCTTTCCTCCACCGAGATGGGGTGCAGAGCCTGGTGACTCCCGGCTACTCACCCTGATGCAGATCATCTGAGCCAAAGAAGGGCCATTTCTTTTTCCCAGACAAAAAATTATTGAATACCGTATTTTCTGGTGTATAAGATGATTTTTTAACTCAGGAAAATCTTCTCAAAAGTCAGGGGTCCTCTTATACACCGGGTGTCGTCTTATAGGGTGAGTATATCCCAAACTTTATATTTTAACTGAGAAAGTTGGGGGTTGTCTTATATACCCAGTCGTCTTAGACGCTGGGAAATACGGTAAGTCCCAGCTATTTCTTTGTGGATATATTCCTGCATGAGCAGAACTAGTGATTCTATTTTAAAAGTGGAACTATTAACATAACATATGCCATTGATTAAACAATTTCAAATAATAAATAGTGAAAAGTTCTTCTTACCCTAGATCTTTCCAACCCAATCCTTAAATATTCCCAGTGAACATTTGTTATGTGTCCTTCTGAAAATGATCTATGCATAGTCAAGCACATTTTTAGAGATGCCTTATGTGTGTGTGCGTGTGTGTGTGTGTGTGTATGTGTGTGTGTTTAACACAAATGGGTAATACATTCTATATCATTTTTTTTTGCTCTTTGCTTTTGTCCTCCCACTTATATGTGTCATTGCGAGTAACTGAAAACCAAACTCAAACTGCCCTGTGTCATAAACAGGATTTGCTGACACAAAACTGGAAGTTCCAAGAAAAAAACTTAAGTTCAAGGTTGATTTGATTCAGCGGCTTAACAATGTTATCAGAGGCCCGTTCCTCTTCCTGCGAGGCCTTTCATTGTGTGCTTGTGAGGCTGGCTTCCCATCTTGACTGCGCTGTGACCTGCTGACATTCCCAGGGCTACACACTGACAGGTCCACATCCAGGCAGAGAGAGAAGTTACTCCTTGAAGTTCTCTCAGAAGAGCGAGAAAGCTTTCATTCTAATATTTTGTCTCCCTTGGAGGCCCAAGCCAACTACTTTATACATCTCATAGGTATGAACTGGGCATGTGCCTTTATCGGGACCAGTCTCTCCAGGAAGGGATGTGTTACATGGATGAGTTTAGCCTGAGCCAAGAACCCTCCAGAACCAGGAGTGGAGTTACTGATTTCCAAGTACAGTGGTACCTCGAGATACGAGTGCCCTAACATACGAGATTTTTGAGATACGAGCCATTGAGCCAGCAATTTTTGCTTTGAAATACAAGCAACATTTGAGATAGGAGTCATCGCATGGATTGGCCGGCTGCACACGACCCACCAGTTTACTGTGACTCGAGGGTCTCATAGTTTCCCACGCCTCAAGGTTACGGAACAAATTAAACTCGTATCTCGAGGTACCACTGTACATGGCCTGTGAGTGGTAGGTATGGCTAGCCACAAAACATTAAAGTATTTAGCAATATTACTGAGCGTTGTGTTATGTGCTTCTTCCCATAGCCACACAGCTAGATCTGCGTTCTATAAAAAAAATTAAAATTGTCATCCTGGAGGGTGTGGCTAAGTTTCCACATTGTCCCATGAACTGAAAATCTGTTAGTTTGGTTCCTGGTCAGGGCAGATCCCTCGGGTTGGGGGCTTGATCCCCAGGAGAGAGCGTGCAGGAGGCAGCTAATCGGCATTTCACTCTCACATCAACATTTTTCTCACACTCCCTCCCTCTCTAAAAATCAATATTTTTTTAAAATTAAAATTGTCATTATATAGTTCAAGTGTGGGATACAACATAGTTTGTTTAACCCATCCCTGTTAATGGGCATTTAGATGATTTCCAGCTATTTCTTGATATAAAGCAATGCATTGGTGAATGCTCTGCATGCATTTTTACACACACATGATTTATAGCTCTACCTGTGACTAAATCCCTAGGAGATGAATTCCAGAATATAAACCACCTACATTTAGTTGCATGACATTCAGGAGGTGGGGCAGCTGGCTCAGACGTTTGGAGTTTGTTCTTGTCAGAAACCAAACATTGTTCTTACTGAATGGATATAAACAGGAGGCCAGAAGGCTGGTCAACCTTAACTGCTCTGAAAGGTTAGAGCTAATCACTCACTGTTTAGTTGAAACATTGTTGGCTGAAGCAACCTCTACCTGTTTGTTTCATGTTAATTTCTGTTTTTGTTATTTCCTGCCTAAAGGCTAGGGGTGTGTCCCAAAGCCTTAATAAAAGGGAGAAAAAGGCCAGAGTAAGTGGCAGTCCTTTCCACTAGAGGAAGGCTCCCGCCTGCCCCACCCCCAATATCGCCAAATTAATGCTTTCTAGTCTCATTTTGTTTGCGTGCGGCCTCCTTCATAACCCGAACCCTGAACCGGGAACCCTGAACCACACAGGACGTGGAAAGAGATTCCCACAGTTCTTTTGCTGGATGAACGCTTTAGTGTCAGCCACAAACCATTTCAATTTTAAAATAAAAAAAAACATATATATAAAGATCAACACGCTTCATGACCTGATGCCAACCAACCTCTCCAATGGCTCATCTCTGCCCAGACCCAGGCCCTACATGCCATGTTTACAGCCCTGCAGACTTCTGTCCTGGCCCAGACTTCTCTGGGAAACGCCTTCTTCTTGAAGGATGTCACACTTTGAAGCCAGCTCAACAAGACTCTCCAGGAGCCTTTTCTGACACCTTATTTATGTCCACTCACCTTGTAATGATACCACTCTCATAACTCCTGAGTGAAGGTCTCATCTGTTTTTCTTGTCCCCCGTTAAACGGTGCATTCTTAAAAATTCTATCTCAATTACTTTTGGCATCCTTGGTGCCTGGCACATAATACATAAATGTAGAGAGGCCTGTGTATATATGTGTGTGTTGCTTGTTTGTTTTCTCCAAATAAGGGGATAAAATGGTAAAAAGTTCTGTGTGGATCCATTTCCTGCACCGTAGCCAAGATCTTGTGTTCTGAAAATCAATATATTGTCAACTCTTCTAGAATCCTAAGTAGCTCCTTTTCCTGGAGTGGAAACAGCAGGAAAGAATAGTGGGAGAGGGAACAGGCTTTGAGGTGAGAAGCAATTGATTGGATTTGAATCCTGCCCCTGCCACTGGCCCCTTTCACAACCTGCAGTGACTTCCCTTTCTTGGAGCCTCACTTCTTTGTGGGTAAAAGGGGGTGATAAGGATTCTAATCAGACATGTGTGGCTTAATAAGAGAATGCCATGATCGTGCATCATCTAGTATTAACAGTATTCACATCTGAACATGGCAACTCACACTTTTATTTCCCACTAAAAGGAAGCATTAGCGTTGCTTCCTTTCGGACTTCCCTTTCTATTCAAATCCCAGAACTTAGGGATGTTGTGGAAGGGATGAGATGGATCGCTGAGACCTTCGGAGTCATCCCTAGAAATAGCTTTTCCAAGTGGCGGCAGCCGCCACCCAGCTGCACTAAGGAGGGCCAGGCAGGGCCCCGGATGCAGATGTTTTCCCCTCTCCACAGCAGCTGGTTGCTAGGAGAACCGCTCCAGGAGGTTAATATCTTGATCCCCGGATAAAGTAAACATGTAATCCATCCGAAACACAACCACAATGGAAGCACAGCTGGGGCAGGGAAGACGGAAGGAAACTTTGCAAAGTGGAACACATTAGCAAAGTGGAGACTCCCAAGTTGAATGGGGCTGTGCAGGCCCTAGAATAGGGGGCTAGCAACCCCACTGACTAGCTGGGTGACTGGGGGAGCCATTTTCTCCCCTCCGACATTTATTTTTCTCATCTACAGAATGGGTATAAAAATTACCATGTAGGGTTAGGGTTAGGGTTAGGGTTAGGGTTAGGGTTAGGGTTAGAAAAAAAAAATTACCATGCCTGCCGAAACCGGTTTGGCTCAGTGGATAGAGCATCAGCCTGGGGACTGAAGGGTCCCAGGTTCGATTCCGGTCCAGGGCATGTAACTTGGTTTCGGGCACATCCTCAGTGAGGGGTGTGCAGGAAGCAGCTGATCGATGTCTCTCTCTCATCGATGTTTCTGGCTCTCTATCCCTCTCCTTTCCTCTCTGTAAAAAATCACTAAAATATATTTAAAAAAAAATTACCATGCCTCGTATCTCAGAGGAGTTTGCCAAGCACCACTTCGAAACTAGGAATCTGATATTCGTCAGGTGAAGGGGAGCACCCACTGACCCCTCCCTTTCCTCTCTGGCATCTGGACCTGATGCCACATTCCTGGAGGTGCCACCAGACAGATAATTTCTCAGCTTCCTGTCCAGGGATAGGAAGTAATTAAGATTGGAGCTTGAATTGAAAACCTCCTCTCTCGTGTTTTCTTCAAGCTCTGTACATCTACTCTGAAGTTTAAAACAAATTAGTTTCTAATATACAAACATATTCCCAAACCTCACGTGTAAAAGTGAGTGCATATGATTTTTATTGAAAAGTATAGTTTATCAAATTTCTAGTTAGTATTCTTCATTTTAATTTTAATTTTGTATTTGTGTGTATGTTGAGGGGCAGGAGGTGAGGTATCACTGCAGCAAACTCTGTGAGGAACGAGGCAGGATGCACTTACATACTTACGTATCTCATCTGATCCTCACCACAGATTTATGAAATGGCCATGGTAGTCCATGTTATAGCTGAAGGAGCCACAAATAAGAGTTTAAGTATGTCGCCTGCCTCTGAGAGCTGGGAGGTGGAAGAGCCAGGATCCAACCCCAATCCAACGCTGTGATCACAACTGCAAGCTGAGGCAGGTGCCTCAGAGAAGGAAGGTCCCCCAGGCTGAGCCGGTGGACAGATGCACCAGCAGACATAGTTGCTACTCAACCCTGTCAGTGAGGAAAAGGGCAGCGGGAACTAGGTAGGGCAATTGGATTCAGATAACTTCCAACCAGCAAAGAAGCAATGGCCAACAGAAGGAACCAACAACGATGACAAGAAGTTCTGGAAGGAGATGAGTCCTGGTGGTGGGCTGTATCTCACCTGAGCATTGAGCTCAGAACCATGGACTTGGAGCCTGGGTTAGGTGGCTCCGTGGGTTAGACGCCTCGGGGTTGTGGGTTTGACCCACTGTCAGGGCACCTACAAGAAGCAGCCAATGGTGCATAAGTAGGTGCAATGACAAATATATGTTTCTCTCTCTCTCTCAAATCAAGAAATTTAAAAACCAGTTTTTTAAAAAAGAATCATGGCCTTGAACTGCTACATTTCTTTTATATCTGAAAGAGCTAGACCCCTCTGTCAGTTAAGAGCAAGGGGGCCAGGAGAAGTGCAAATTTGCACATCCATTATTTCTTTCTTATCTTTTTTTAAATCTGCACATCCATTAGTGAGCCATGTGGAAAGTCCTTTCATCCTTAGCTTTAATTCATGAATCTTTTCTCTTCACCCCAAACTTGCGAATTCCTTCCTTTCTCCAAAACATCACCAGGAAGGGAGGCCCCATCTAGGTTAGTGAAAGGGCTTCTGAGAGATTGGAGCATTGTCCCCTCCCAGGTCCTTTCTGAAGGAAACTTCGACATCTGCATTTCAAGGCTCACCATTGACCATTGAAATGCAAGCTCTCCTTGTGGAGGCTCACTCCCAGGGGACTTTAGGCTGCCTTTTGATCTCCCCTCCGCTCTCCGGACCTCCTCCCAACACCCACTCTTCCTAAAAAGTGAGGCCCTTCTCCAGCAGTGGCCTACAAACTGTTTTCTTCCTGGTTTCCACGAAGGCGGGGAATGAGGTAGTTGGGTGTTAGGGTTTCTTAACAGGATCTGTTTAGCTCTATTGGGGGTTTGTAGAGAGCAGTAGTTCTCACACGACTCTTTAATACAGTTGCTCACGTTGTGGTGACCCCCAACCATAAAATTATTTTCTTTGCTACTTCATAACTGTAATCTTGCTACTGCTATGAACTGTCATGTAAATATCCGATATGTAGGATGTATTTTCATTCTTACAAATGGAACGTAATTAAAGCATAGTAATTAATCACAAAAACAATATCTAATTATATATTGTGAAATATTTATTTCTAATGACAAATAAATGAAATTTTGTCTTGAATCGCGGTGTAGCATGGGCAACAGTCTTCATACGACAACAGTAAACTACATGGCTACACTTTGCTACACCGAGGAGCGGTGTGTTGGTTCCTAAGACCATGGGAAATAGGTGTTTTCCGCTGGTCTTAGGTGGCCCCTGTGAAAGGGTCGTTTGACCCCCAAAGGGGTCGCGACCCACAGGTTGAGAACCACTTGTCTAGAGGATTTAGTTAATGCCACTCTTGGTGTTGCTGAGGAGTTTTCAAAAAATTCTTCCCTGGTGACTCCATACCCACTAAGAAGCCAAGAGGAACACTTCCTCCTCCCTCAAAGGGAAGAACAGATTATTAAAGGAGCCTCCAAAGAAAACAAAGAAGAAGAAAACTCAAGTTCCTCGGGTCACTGGGAGTGACTGCAACCCGAAAGCACAGCTTCATCTAATAATTTAAACAAGAAATACGTATTCATCTAACATTTAAAGAGATTCTTGATGCCTAATCTGAAAAGGTCAACTGCACTGCTCAATCTCCCTTTCAAGCCAGTGTAACCAAATATTTTTGACAGAACAAATAATTTCTCCCAGACCTCGACATGGGTGATTCTACTTAGGCGGCTTGCAAACAACAGCTGAAAGAGTCTTCACTTGGCTTCGGATGGGGCTCAGAAAAGTCTGGCAAATGTTTTGCAGCTCTGTGTGCGCTTAGGATTTTCCTAGCGAGGAGGTCCCTCATGTTCAACTAATTTTATAAGGGGACTCACGGCCCTAAACATTTCATATTAAATAACCTAATGCAGCAGGGAGAAGGACTTCCTGAGACAAACGTGGCCTGTGTCACACAGATTTAACCTGAGGCCAGGGGAGGACAGAGGAAGGGCCTCAGGGAACCATCTGTCATCAGTCAGATTCAGTCAACACACACCCAGCCAGGACTCCCTCAGTGAAAGGCAGGAGATGCGATTGTCTCTTAGGAAGTGGCCCTCATAAACGCGATTGTTCGCTGCAAATTGCTCAGCCCCTTTTGAAGTCTGGCTGGGGCCTGATGCCCAGACCTCCTCATTCCCAGGGAGACGGCATGCTGTGTGATGGAGTGGGCATTAGTGGGTTTGTGTGAAGTGCTTTGAAGATGGGAGGCACCCAAGTGCTAGGAAGGACCCTCCACCTCCTCCAACTTTCTTTGTCTCTCTTCCCCCTCCAGGCAACTCTCAGAACCCAGAGAACCGCCTTTGCCCTCAAGTCCCCATTATCCATGAGTGGGCTCCTGAAAGGGAGTGTTTCTTCTTTCCTGAAGGAGGGAATTCTCCTAAGAGGCCAGCTGAGATCAGGCGCTTCTTCTCCCTGTTGAACACATTGGCAGCTTTCTCCAAAGATGCTCCAAACAAATTAAAGCGTTGGTGATAAATTAAATTGGAGGATCTGCAGCTGGGCGCCCCAGCATTTGGGAGGCCAGTCCCCCACCCCCACCCCCGCTCCCGGTGTGATTCTGAGGAAGCCAGGAAAGCCTCCTCACGGGATGCAAGGGTCATCATTTACAATCCAATCTGGGCGATGAGATGAAGAGGCACAGGGAAAGGTACAGCATAAATCAGGATGTGTTCCAAGCCAACGGAGAGATTCAAAGAACAGGAAGGCGGTTGAAGATGGGGACTATCGTCCGGGAGAGAGAACGTTCAGGAAAGACAGTGGCTTTGGAAGGAGTCACACAAATGAGGAATGACATTCACCGAGTCCTCCCGTGTGCTCATTGAGCTAAATCCTTTCCATGTATCGTCTCATTTAATGGACCTTGACTGATAGGATCATGCCGGTGGTTATGGCTGAGGATGGCATTGCTCAAGGGAAAGCAAGGACAAGAGGCAGTGTCGCCAGCTCTCTTTTGTCACCCTTTTCCTTAAAAAAAAAAAAAACCGTATTTTCTGGCGTATAAGATGACTTTTTAACCCAGGAAAATCTTCAAAAGTCGGAGGTCGTCTTAGATGCTGGGTGTCATCTTATAGGGCGAGTATATCCCAAACTCTATATTTTAGCTGGAAAAGTTGGGGTCGTCTTATATGCCGGAAAATACAGTATTTTATTTTTGAAAGTATTGCATATTCCTCCCCCCCCCCCCCCGGGACCGCGTCTACCTGCCCCCTGTCCCTGCCCCCCACCCCACCCTAGGCCTTCGCCACTCTTTTCTTGATTCCTTACATTCCAATGTGGAATTTGTGTTTTGAATGAGCTTCTGCATGTCCTCCTCACATGTGCCAAGAGCATTAAAGTCATTCTCCCAAGGTTTACTCTAAGTCCTTGATCATAAGCATTATCGGGGTGGTGGTGGCAGCTCTAGAGTGTCCACGGGAGATGAAGATGAAGGCCCATCTTCATCGTGTAGGAGGGCTGCTGGGGACTTGTCTACACGAGGCCTATGACTCGTGAGAACACCATCTTTCATTTATTTGGATTTGCCTAGTTTACATCCTGGACCAGAAAAAGGATGTCAGTGGAACAATTGGTAACATTTAATTAAGGTTGATGATGTTGTAGATATTATGGGATCAATATTGGTGTCCTGGTTTTGATCACTGTATGATGGTTGGGTGCAATGGTAATATTTAGGGAAGCTGAGTGAGAAGTCTAAGGCAATGCACGGTACCATTCTTTTTATAACGTTTTTGTGAGTCTGAACGTCTTTCAAAGTGAGTTAAAAGTAAAAGTAAGTAAAACTATTTATGTAGATTAGGGTGGAAGTGTGCTCTGGCGAAGGGGACAGTCCACATAGAGTCTCTTCTCTTGGTTTTGTCGCTGCTGAAACGCCTTTTGAAAGCGCAGTCCAGGCCCCGGGAGGGTCCTGAGGATCTAGACCTGAGCAGATTCTTCAGATGGCCCTTTGGAAAACGGCACAAACTCACTGTGTCTCTTAAATCCTTTGGCAAGTGAGCACCTACTTTCCGCATTGTCAGGAGGGAAACTGAGGCTCACGGAGGCTGGGTGGTCTGAAGTAACAGTTTGGTGAGTGACGAAGCTGGAATTCTCCTGATGTCTCTACCGAAACCTTTCCTAGGGCTGTCCTCTAACCTTACCTGACCGTAGTCCACCTCCTCTGAGGTCTCGTTTTCTGAGGTTTCAGTTACTCTCAGTCAACCCCAGCCTGAAATTATTAAATGGAAGAGTCCAGGAGCAAACAATTCATACGCTTTAAAATTTGATTGTTCTGAGTATCGTGATGAAATTTTGTGCTGTTATATTCCATCTCTCCTGAAAAGTGAATCAATCCTTTGTCCAGTGTCTCCACACTATAGATGTTCTTTCCCCTTTCCCCCCACCTACACCCCCCATCCCCCTGCCCAGTAGTAACTTAGGAGAAGAACTCAATTATGAGATTGACTGTCCTAGTATCAGCTCAGAGCTTGTGTTCAAGTCACCCTTATGCTATTTAGCAATGGCCCCCAAGCCATTCACGTTTTATTACAGTACATTGTTATAATTGCTCTTTTTTATTATTGTTGTTAATCTCTTACTGTGCCTAACATAAATTAAATTGTATCCTAGGTGTGTATGTGTATACAAAACATAGTATGTGTGTATATATATATAGATATGTAGGTATATAGATATGTAGATATATAGATATATAGATACATATATATAAGGTTTGGTACTGTCTGAAATTTCAGGCATCCATTGGGGGATCTTGGACCCTATTTCCAGTGGACAAGGGGGGAGGTCCTTTATGTCTATGCTCGCTATTTCCAGAAAATTCTGGCAGACACTTCATCCTGCCCCTCCCAGTCTTCCCAGGACCAGCTGATGCTGACACATAATGGGCTGCTCTTTATGACCTCATTGACCTCTGCTCCTCTAGTTACCCATTGAGTGGTTTGTTTTTACATTCTCACCTAAGGATATGTTTTTATTGATTTGAGAGAGAGAGGAAGAGAGAGAAGAGAAGGAGAGAGAGAGAGAGAGAGAGAGAGAGAGAGAGAGAGAGAGGAAGAGGCATAGATCAGTATGCACACTAACTGGGAATTGAACCCACAGACTTGCTGTATGGAACATTCTCCAACAAACTGAGCCAGCTGGCAGGGCCCATCATGTATTTTTTATCTCAGTGGTTGTCCCATATGAGTGTCCCACCGAGGGATACAAATTGAGTTGCTATTTTTGAAGGGAAAACTCTTGGATTTATCGCCTTTTCACTTGGAGGAATGTTTCTATTGATTTTCATTTAATCTGAAGTATGTAAAACACACACACACAAAAGAAATGAAACCATTTCACCTGCTGTCCGATATTAATGAAAAGTTTAGGAATACAACTTTGATGCCGGGGTTTAGAAGCCAGAGGCAGGCTTCTCTTTAATATCGTGTCCATTCGCTGGCCCATTCCTGGGGTCTGCTCCCTCCTATTGTGGAAGTGGCAGGACACGTCTTGCCGGGCCTGGGAAGCAGATTGTGCTCCTTGTGTTTCTGAGACGCTGGTGACGGAGGGGACAGAGCAGGACTAACGTGCTGGGCGGGTCCTCCCAGACTTCTGCTTTGCCTCCCCCATTCTCAACCCCAGGAATCAGAGGGCAGAGCCAGGCTGGGTCCCCGAAGGGAGCAAGAAGAGAAGAATCCACTTCATCCCTTCCAATCAGTGGTCCTCAACCTTTTTTAATGCTGTGACCTTTTAATTCTTCATCACTGTCATTTTGCTGCTGTTAATGAATCCTAATGTAAATATCTCTTTTCCGAGGGTCTCAGGAGGCAACCTTGCTAACAGTTTTCAACCTGTGGGTCGAGACCCACAAGTTGAGAACCGCTGCTGTAGAGCCTAAGACCATCAGAAAACACAGATATTTACATTATGATTCATAACAGTAGCAAAATGACAGTGATGAAGTAGCAACAAAAATAATTTTATGATTGGGGGTCACCACAACAAGAGGAACTGTAAAGGTCACAGCATTAAAAAAGGTGGAGAACCACTGCTTACAATGGTGTTTTATGATTATCTTTTTTTTTTCTGCCATAGAGTACCGTGTTATCCTTTCATAATATTTTAGAATCTATTCATAGGTATTACTTTTAAGTTGTACGTTCCAGGAAAGTTAAAATGAGAAGAGCAGGTGGTTTAGAGACAGACAGAACTGGGTTTACATTTAAGCTCCAAGACTCAGTGGCTGTGGGTTCGAAGGGAGTTACATACCAGCCTCTGTCCCGGTTCTCTCACCGGGGATGCAGAGCCAACAGCCCTCCCGGGGTTGTGGTCAGCTTTAACCCAGGTCACGTATCTAAAGCACCTGTCACCATGCATGTGAATCTCACGAGGGTCCCTACCGCTACATGGCGCTATTAGCAATAAGACTCCCCTCATGCCTACCATCCTCCTCTCTTTCAGCATCTAAACTCCAAGCATCCACATGCTCCTCCTGGTGTTCTCTAGCTAACGAGGGATGCCCTTGCCCCGTGCTGTTCTCAGGGTCACTAGGATACCCATACCTCTCACCTCATCTCATCTAAACTTAGTCACTCAGTGTCCCCCTTCCCTGGGCTCATCCCCACCTCCAAACAAGGAGTCTGGTGCTGAAGGGACCTGGTAATGGTGACTCACGGGGTCATTGCTGGTGAGGAGACTTGCCCACAGCGCTGCAGGGAGGAGGAATAGAGCAAAGACTCGAGCTCAGGACTCCTCGTTGCTAAAGGCAGCCTGGTCTTCCTCCCCCTCCATCAAGGGGCCCCGGAATTCTGGACTGCAGCCCTGTTTGCAGCTTCGAATATGCTCTGGGTTTGGGTTTCAGCTCAGAGACTCCTGGAACCGATGGTGCACTACACTTAGCACAGTGTTTCTCAACCTGTGGGTCGCGACCCCTTTGGGGGTCGAACGACCCTTTCACAGGGATCGCCTAAGACCATCAGAAAACACCTATTTCCCATGATCCTAGGAACCAACAGACCGCTCTTCGGTGTAGCAAAGTGTAGCAATGTAGTTTACTGTTGTCCTATGAAGACTGTTGCCCATGCTACACCACGATTCAAGACAAAAAAGTTCATTTATTTGTAATTAGATATAAATATTTCACAATATATAATTACATATTGTTTTTGTGATTAATCACTACGCTTTAATTATGTTCAATGTGTAACAATAAAAATATATCCTGCCTATCAGATATTTACATTACAGTTCATAACAGTAGCAAAATGACAGTGATGAAGTAGCAACAGAAATAATTTTATGGGGGTCACCACCACATGAGGAGCTGTCTTAAAGGGTTGCGGCCTTAGGAAGGTTGAGAACCACTTCCTTAAACCAATAACAGGCTTTGAAAGGGACAGCATGTCAGCCATAGCCTGGACCTCATACCTCTGCATTGCTTTGGCTCTTAGCTATGCTTTGAGGAGCTGGAGAATATGCCAATCCCTGTGCTGCAATGCCACATATTGTGAGAGATGCTGCTTCTGAGATCCCATATGCTTCACATTGCCATGGAAAAGCACTGGCAGAGACCGGTTTTTTTCTATCAATTTCCCCAGAGACTGAGCTGGCTTTCTGTTGGTCACTTTTTACAGCAACATTGTCTCAGGAGAGAGAGAGAGAAAGATGGCAATTATCAAACGGAGGGGGTTTTCATGTAAATTTGCGTTAAGAGGCCAGTTTGGAGGACATGGCCCCTGAATATTCATGGTTCTGATTCTACCAGCTCATATTTGAAGGGCTTAGTCTGGAACTAATAGGGAAACCGTGACTTTAGGAGAAGAAAGCCACGCTGTCTGCCTCAGCCACTCACCAGCTCTGAATGGGGGGCAAGCGTACCAACTAGGTTTGGTTTAAATGATTTAGTGACTCACACACTTTTTAAGCATTTCTCACATTCTGGTCTGGGCAGTGGTTCTCCACCTTCCTAAGGCCGCGACCCTTGCAGACAGCTCCTCATGTGGTGGTGACCCCCAACCATGAAATTTTGCTACTGTGATGCATCGTGATGTAAATACCTGCATTTTCCGATGGTCTTAGGCGACCCCTGTGAAAGGGTCATTCGACCCCCAAAGGGGTCGCGACCCACAGGTTGAGAACCGCTGGTCTAAGTGATCTCACTCATGTGTCTGGTGGTTGGAGGTGGTGTCATCGGGGTGAGGAGGTGACGTGGCCACGTGTCTCTCCTCTCCCACCAGGCTAGCCCCAACCTCTCCCCATGGCGGTGGTCAGGGATGGTGTTGGCAAGACCTTTCTCAGCCTCTGCTTATGTCACATGTGCTCAAACCTGACTGAGTCAAAGCAAGTCAACAGCTGAGCCCACGGTTAAAAGGCAGAGAAATAGAGTCCCCTCTTGATGGAAGGGTGTCCCAAAGTCACATTGTGGAGAGGGGGCATGGATGATCCAGTGTAGCAAGTCAGTTATACACTCTGAGCCTGAGCATCCTCAGAGTCAAAACTTTTTCCCACGAGTCATCACAGATATTTACAACTCAAAGGCCACCTCTTCCGTGAAGCACTCCCGGCCCCCAGACAAAATCACTCCTTATTCAGTGCTCCCAGTGCCTATAGACCGCTGGCATTGATATCATGCTTTATCTAATCACTCAGCTTTACGATGGCAAACATGAACTCTTTTTAAAAAATAATTGTGCTAGACTGGAGATTTGTCAGCATTCATAGAGAACTACCAGTAAGACTTCTTAAGCATATACACATATACAGTGGTACCTCGAGATACGAGTGCCCTAACATACAAGATTTTTGAGATACGAGTTGTCGAGTGAGCAATTTTTGCTTTGAAATACAAGCAACATTTGAGATAGGAGTAATCGCGGATCGGCCGGCTGCACACGACCCATCAGTTTACCGCCATTCAGGCGTCTCATAGTTTCCCATGCCTCCAGGTTACAGAACGAATTAAACTCGTATGTCGAGGTATACACACACACACACACACACACACACACACACACACTAGGAAATGCTTGGCTGCCTCCTGCATACCACCTCCTCCCCAACCTGGGACCATAATCTTCTTTGACTGTCTGCATTGTAGACACTCAGCTTCTATGATCTATTTTATTTTTATCTTAATGCATGTTCTACCATAAAACAATATATTCACATAATAATATTAAAGAAATATACATTAAGAGTGCATGTTCAGCCGAAACCAGTGTGGCTCAGTGGATAGAGCGTCGGCCTGTGGACTGAAAGGTCCCAGGTTCGATTCCCGTCAGGGGCAAGTACCTTGGTTGCGGGCACATCCCCAGTAGGGGGCGTGCAGGAGGTGGCTGATCGATGTCTCTCTCTCTCATCGATGTTTCTAACTCTCTATCCCTCACCCTTCCTCTCTGTAAAAAAATCAATAAAATATATTTTTAAAAAAGAGTGCATGTTCAAATATACTTTTCTGATAAGGCTATATGGTCAAAAGTTTGGAGGAACACCTGAATCTAGAAAGAGTGACAGAGACCAGACATTAATCTACTAGTAAACTTCAAGAAGGATCCAGTGGTCGAAACAGACTTGCAGACAATTCATGTGCACCTGGGGCAGAATGATATCAATGCCAGTGGCCTCTATGCACTGGGAGCACTGGGTAAGGAGTGGTTTCTTTTGTCTGGGGGCCGGGAGGGCTTCACGGAAGAGGGGGCGTTTGAGTTGTAAAGGTCTGGATGACTCGTGGGAAAAGTTTCAGAGGTAATGCCTGGCAAAGGATATGTGTCCACCAATGTTGGCCGACTTGACTGGCTTTTTCTGCCATGACTGGCTGTTCCTTAAACTCCTGCTACATTTATGAGTCCGTATCACAACAATGACCCTTCACCTCCTCCCCACCGCCCTTGCTTGTTTATTCTTACCCACCAGGCTACACAGTCCTTACGTCCACATGTGGTATATCCTTGTATCCTGGCAGCTGACATACTGCCTGGTTTACACAAGGTATTCCGATGGTCTTTTCTCTGTGGTTAGGTTGTTAAGAGTTCCGTGAGCAGCATCTATAGTAAGTCCCTTTAATGCAGAATTGCCTCATACAGTTGGTACATAATATTTAATGCAGAATTGCCTCCTACAGTTGGTACATAATATTTAGTGCAGAATTGCCTCAAACAGTTGGTACATAATATTTAATGCAGAATTGCCTCATACAGCCGAAACCGGTTTGGCTCAGTGGATAGAGCGTCAGCCTGCAGACTGAAGGGTCCCAGGTTCAATTCCGGGCAAGGGTATGTACATTGGTTGCGGGCGCATCCCCAGTGGGGGGCGTGCAGGAGGCGGCTGATCCATGTCTCTCTCATCGATGTTTCTAACTTTCTATCCCTCTCCCTTCCTCTCTGTGAAAAATCAATAAAATATATATTTTTTTAGAAAAGAATTGCCTCATTCAGTTGGTACATAATATTTAATGCAGAATTGCCTCATACAGTTGGTACATAATATTTAATGCAGAATTGCCTCATACAGTTGGTACATAATATTTAATGCAGAATTGCCTCATGCAGTTGGTACATAATGAATGTCGCTGACTGTGCCATGGATGGATTGAGAGAGAAAAGAATCCACCTTTTTGGCCATCCGGACCCTGGGTCTCTCCGGGCTAAAGGTAATTACCCAGATGATTAAGACTAAAAGAATCTAGCTGTTTCCATGTGCACTGAACTACCAGGAGCCTAGGTTTGCAGGAATCATGTTCTCTAGTTTGATTATTTCACCCCCTGTCTCCTCAACTTCTACACACAAAGCTGGAGAACTGAGCCATCCTAGGGAGCCCACAAGAGCTGGAGTTAAAATAATGGACAAGCATCAGCTTTGAGAGGGAGAGAGAATGAGAGCAGAGATGTCATTTTTAGATTTAGAAAAATGATCATCTTGCTTACTGCATTTTGGTAAGTGATGGGTAGATGCCTGTTAAGATAATGATGGAAAAGCTGAATGAAACTGCAGAGAGAGAGAGCGATCAAGAGCAGACTGAGGGAGACAGGCATTTGGTAAGATACAGGCGGGCACCCACTTCCACCTGAGCCCCCCCTCCCCATTTATCTCTCAGGACGAGGTCTTCGCTTGTTGTCCTTGGTAGGGAAAGCCTGTCTGCTGGACACTTGGAGGAAAATTAGAGAGGTAAGGGATGATGCTAGCGATTGCCAGGCACATCCAAAGCGCAGGCCTCCTTCAGGTCTGAGAAAACGTTAAGAACAAAAATGAGATGCGCAGGTGAGGCGGGGTCCTGGGGAGCAGGGCTGTCCCTGTTCTCACAGGTTGGTAACCACAGGCCACTCTCAGAGAGGCGTCCTCTCCTCAATACATTTGAAAAGAAAAATCATATTAAAATCATAAGCAGTGTTCAGCAATATTTGATAGAAATGGAGGAAATTTTTTTTTTGCAATGACTCTTGTTTTAAGTATGCAAAAGAATTAACATTAAACCTGTTGCAGTAAGGAAAAATTAGGTAAGTTTGCCCCTCACAACTACCAAACGAAGACAGCCACTGACCAGCACTTCTCTTTCATGACCAGCTAAGGTATTTATCAAATATTTTAAACATGCTACACATGCATAGTTGAAGTGCATGTGTATGTATATATATCAACATTGTTGTACCAAATTTAAAATCTCATGGATTTTGTGACGATTGCACGGACGTGTCAAATAACTGCTATAAAAAATAAACTTATCTAGTTCTTCCTTACTGCAACAGGTCTTAATGTGAATTCTTTTGCATACTTAAAATAAGAATCATTGCAAAAAAAAACAAAACAGAAAAATTTCCTCCATTTCTATCAAATATTGCTGACCACTGCTTATGATTGTAATATGATTTTTCTTTTCAAATGTATTGAGGAATCATTTTTGCACAGGAAACTATATGTACCTTAACGCGTACGGTTCGATGCGCTGTGACAGTGGCCCACACCCATGAAACCGCCATCACAGTCCTGGCTCAGAACGTGTTCATCATCCTCACAGGACACTCCCTGAGTTCCTATAGAGCTCTCTCTCTCTCTCCTCCCAGCCGCAGCCACCACAGAGCTGCTTTATGATGCGAGGCACTGGTTTACATTTATATAAATGGACTCATCTATGATCCGGGGTCTTCCACTCAGCAAAATGCCTTTGAGATTCCTTCACAAGGTTGCAGGGGTCAATGGTACCTTCTTTTAATTTTTTTAATATATATATTTTATTGATTTTTTACAGAGAGGAAGGGAGAGGGATAGAGAGTTAGAAACATCGATGAGAGAGAGACATTGATCAGCTGCCTCTTGCACACCCCCCACTGGGGATGTGCCCGCAACAGAAGTACATGCCCTTGACCGGAATCGAACCTGGGACCTTTCAGTCTGCAGGCCGACGCTCTATCCACTGAGCCAAACCAGTTTCGGTGGTACCTTCCTTTATATTGCTGAGTAGTGTTCTATTGCATGGATTATACCACAGTTGCCTTAACCATTTACCGATCCATGAACACTTCTCCCAGTTTTTTGGCTCTTGTGAATGAAGCTGTTATAAATATGTACATACACATGTATGGACATACGATTTCATTATGCCGAGGAGAGAAATGGTGGTATGTCCTTTGGAAAGGTGAGTTGTATGTCCTTTGGTATGACTCGGAGAGATTGTGTGACCAGCCCAAGGTGGCCAATCAATGACAGGGCCGAGGTCTGAATGCAACTGGACTGAACTCCAAACTCCAGCTCTTTTCTGGAGTTTGAAATAGGATAATGTTAGCGGTTGAAAACGCATGCAGGCTCTTTAGAACAGTGGTTCTCAACCTGTGGGTCTCGACCCCTTTGGGGGTCGAACAACCCTTTCACAGGGGTCGCCTAAGAGCATCAGAAAACACCTATTTCCCATGGTCTTAGGAACCAACACACCGCTCCTCGGTGTAGGAAAATGTAGCAATGTAGTTTACTGTTGTCCTATGAAGACTGTGACCCATGCTACACCACGATTCAAGACAAAAAATTTCATTTATTTGTAATTAGAAATAAATATTTCACAATATACAATTACATATTGTTTTTGTGATTAATCACTATGCTTTAATGATGTTCAATTTGTAACAATGAAAATACATCCTGCCTATCAGATATTTACATTACAGTTCATAACAGTAGCAAAATTACAGCGATGAAGTAGCAACGGAAATCATTTTATGGTTGGGGGTCACCACCACAGGAGGAGCTGTCTTAAAGGGTCGCGGCCTTAGGAAGGTTGAGAACCACTGCTTTAGAAGCCAAGAGAGGATATACATCTGTGTCCATGGGTTGGCTGTTAACCCCCTCCGTTTTGTTTATTTCCAAAAATACATGCTGGTGTCCCTGCCTGGAGCAGGGTATGGTGCTCTGTTCCAGAAGGGTCAGCAGGCAAAGTCCGTGTCCTGAGGGTTATGAATGAGCAAAGCTCAGGTGTAGGGTTGAAAGCATGTGGAGGAAACCTAAGCTGCTGAGTGTTGCTCCAAAATGTGCGACAGGAAGAGAGGACGGAGGCTGCGAATAGAAGGGGACTCTCTCGGGAGACACGGGCTCACACCTCTCCCGGGGTCGGGCAGGGAGCTGGAAGGAGGGATGTGGGAGGAGGGTCAGACTGTGCAGACCTCCTGGCGCTCCTCGGTGGCCCACCGCGTCTCAGCTCTAGCTGATGGGGCCACAGCAACACTGGGTGTCATACGACTAACGGTGACAGTCGCTGGCCAGCATGGTTTTATTTTGTGGTTTTACTCAAGAGAAACTAGAAGTGTGCGCCTTTAACGGGAAACACTGACATTATGGGGACATGACGGGCTGAACAGGATTCACCCGGGAGCTGCCTCCTGCACGCCCCCCACTGGGGATGTGCCCACAACCAGGGAACATGCCCTTGACCGGAATCGAACCCGGGACCCTTCAGTTTGCAGGCCGACGCTCTATCCACTGAGCCAAACCGGTTCCAGCTGGGGGTACATTTTTAACAATGGACAGCAGTGACCGTCGGAGTGAGCATTTCCGGGGAGCTGGCTGATAGTGGAGGGCCCCGCCCTATGGAATACAGCACACACTGGGAGGGGAGAGGGGTAGGGATTCAACACCTGAATCTGTGGGTTCACCACTGAGCCCAGAACAGGGATCCGCTTTGTGCCAGAGCCTGTGGGAAGGTGAAATGATACAGCCGTGCGTGGCACAGGGAGAGGCGATGATGAGCAGCCAGACGCGATAACAAGGAAGAGGGAGGGAAGGTTGCATCTGGGGGCGTGTGGGCAGGTCTTGCCCCTCTGAGCCAGGCCATGAGTGGGCTCCGGCCTGGGCTTTCTTTCCTGTGGCCCCCCATCCACTCCTGAGAGGCTGCAGTCCCCTCCTTTCTGCTTCCCAATAAACCTGGACCGGTGCTGTTTCTCCATCGCCTTGGAATCATTGTTTTTAGGGGGCTGACTCCCCGAGAGGAGAAACGCTGCCTTGCTCACCGCTCGGTCTGGAGCCTGCCATGTAGAAGGTGCTCAATAAACGTTTGATGAATAAATGAATGAGAGCCGAGCGGGTCTGCTGTGCGGGCTCGGCCGCCGGGGTCCTGCGGGATCAGGCGCGGGGGGAGAGAGAATTTTAATAGGCGCCGGGAAAATTCCAGCATCCCAGACATCTAAAGGCAGCTGTCTGACTTCCCTGCCTTCCGCTGCAGGGTTTCTGAGAGGCAGAGACGGATGAAAAATGTTGTGGGCTGGCTCGCATCAAGGCTGAGGAGGGAGCGGGTTTCTTTGGGTGTTTAATTGTGAGGCCTTCTGCGAAGATCGTGGAGATCGCTCTGCGTACCCGCCCGTGGAAGCTGGAACCCCATGTCTGGGCCGTGACTTTCATCTTAAAAGCGCCAGGCAGGAGGCGTGGGGTGGCAGGTAAGATGGGGGTATTAGGGGAAAGAATATATCGACAATGATTTCTTCCTGACATGCCTCCCGTGTCGCTCAGCTCATTACATACATGATCCTCTTTCATCCTCACCTCCACCGGCAATTCTGAAAGCTTTTTTTTTCTTTTTAAATATACTTTATTGATTTTTCACAGAGAGGAAGGGAGAGGGACAGAGAGTTAGAAACATCGATGAGAGAGGGACATCGATCAGCCGCCTCCTGCACGCCCCCCTACTGGGGATGTGCCTGCAACCAAGGTACATGCCCTTGACCGGAATCGAACCTGGAACCTTTCGGTCCTCAGGCCGACACTCTAGCCACTGAGCCAAACCGGTTTCGGCCAATTCTGAAAGCTTTTATTTCAAGAGGAGAAAACTGCCGAAACCGGTTTGGCTCAGTGGCTAGAGCGTCGGCTTGCGGACTGAAAGATCCCAGGCTTGATTCCGGTCAAGGGCATGTACCTTGGTTGCGGGCACATCTCCACTGTGGGGCGTGCAGGAGGTGGCTGATCAATGTCTCTCTCTCATCGATGTTTCTGACTTTCTATCTCCCTTCCTCTCTGTGAAAAATCAATAAAATATATTAAAAAATTGGAACCAAATCTTTGCTGAGCGAGAGAAGAAATCCGTCCCGATCCACAGGCAGCTCACGGAGGTGGGCAGGACACCGGTCCTGGCAGATCTGCACCTGAGGCCAAACCTGTGTGGATGGGTTTGCGCTCTGAGAGGATAAAATGCAGAGCGCTCCGTGGCTCGATTTTATCTAGGCCTTTGGCTACAAGGCGAACACCTGTTTCTCCTTGAACAGCACGTCCTATAGTGACATCTACTTGGAAGCGTCCTTCTTCCAGTCCCTCATTTGTGCTGAAGGGAAAATACATATTTGATAGAAGAGACTTATTTGTCACAGTGAGCATGCCCAAAGTGATTTCTCTTCTTGATCTGTTCCCTGGCATCCTGGGGACTATAATCACCTGGAATGTTCATGAAGGTTAGAGCTCCTATCCATAAAATCCTGCCCGGCTCGGTCATCCCCTGGGTGTATCCGATCCATGCACACAGCCGCCAGTCAGAGAGAAGCATATCTGAAATAAGCACATGTCCGGGCAGTTAGGATTTGAAATGCAGAGCTATCTTTCTGGGCAGAGATGAAGAGAAAAAAAGAGGGGAGGGGTCCTTTTGGCACTTACTTTTCGCTTGTCTGACATTTTTACTTTGTCCAAAAGTGTTCTCTTTCTGGTCCCATTCACCCAAGACTGTACTCCACACTCTTCCCACAAATCCCCCGTGAGGGTCATGGGGCGAACCTCGGTGGGATGACTGAGAGAGAGTTGCGTGTAACACGAAGAGCTACCTTACCTTGTAAGGTTCAAACAGCACGGGCGCTGAGAGAGGTACAGGTCCCTGATCCCCCCACCAAGTCTGTAGGATCAAATGTGTTTCAGAATTCAGAAATTAAATTTTAGGGGTGCAGTGCCTACCTCGGGTATCTTGCAGAATCTATTGGGGGCACTTGTTATTCCAGCCGGACCACGTATGCAGGAAAACTGTTAACTAAATGGGATAAAGACGGTCAGTACCGGTGAGGTTTTGCAGCCGGATTTTTGAAGAAAGCTTCCCATTTTCAGAGTGTTTTGGTTCTTAGAACTTCAGAGAAGGACGGGAAGCTGTGGTGTGTAATGAAAGAACATATAGGTTCTAGAATCTCATTTTCGGGCAATCTGCTGTTCTGGGAAAAAAAGATCCCCTGGAGAAATACTGGGAAAGGCTCTTCCCATCAAAAAAAAATCTTCAATTAACGGGCACTAGGAATCTGCAAAATTTGGATTTAGTCTCAGCGAAACTGCCTTTCCCCCCTTAGCACCCCCCAACCCCCAGCCTGGGTATCCTTCCTCACTTTGAAATTATAGGGATTTTAGATGGGGAAGAGGAGAAGAAATGTGTGGTGTGTGTGTGTGTGTGTGTGTGTGTGTGTGTGTAGGGGTGTTTTGTTTTCAGTTTTTTTTTAATAGTCATATAAATTCATGGAAAAGTCAGATACATCCACAACAATAAAAAGGATTTTAAGCTCCTGACCACCCAAAGATAATGTCAACAACTGCCTCTATATCTTTCCAGATTTTAATTTTTCTATATGCTTAAAAAATTTAGCAAAATGAATGTGTACTGGTTAATAATGCGAATATTTTCAATAGATGGAGTTACACATATGTTGATATATATGAGATTTGATATCTATGCTATTTTGTTGTATTGACAACAAACTTCAAAATGTCATATGTCAACTTTTCTGAAGATGTTAACATCATAGATACTTTTACACTTAAAAATGTTGAATTTTGTGCCAAAAAAAGAGCATTTGTGGGAAGTTTTAATTCAGTATTTTTGAAGAAAAGTACTACTGACTACTTCGGGAAGCTTAAGGTGAACATGCTCCATCTCAAGATACTTGTGAACGCTGGTTTAAATGCTTTAAAAGTGATGATTTTGATGTGAAAGACAAAGAACATCCAGGTCAACCGAAAAAGTTTGAAGACCAACCATTACAAGCATTATTGGATGAAGATGCGTGTCAAACTCAAAAGCAACTTGCAGAAAGTTTAAATGCTGCTTAGCAAACAATTGCCGATCATTTACAAGCAATGGGAGAGATTTTAAAGGAAGGAAAACGGGTGCCACATCAACTGAACGAAAGACAAATGGAAAACCGAAAAGTCATAGATAAAATATTGCTTCAACGGCACAACAGAAAGTCTTTTTTGCATAGAATTGACTGGTGATGAAAAGTGGATTTACTTTGAGAATCCCAGAATCATGGGTTGATCTAGGTCAACCATCAATATTGACTGCAAGGCCAAATCGCTTCGGAAAGAAGACAATGCTGTGCATTTGGTGGGATAAGGAAGGTGCGGTGTATTATGAGCTTCTAAAATCAGGTGAAAACGTTAATACTGATTGCTACAGACAGCAAATAATCAATTTGAATCATGCTCTGATCGTGCCAGTAGACACGACAAAGTAATTTTGCTTCATGAAAATGCACCTTCACACACTTCAAAACCAGTTAAAGACAAGTTAAAAGGTCTTGCCTGGGAAGTATTCACCCACCCTCCATATTCACCAGCCCTTGCTCCTTCAGATCACCACTTGTTCTGATCAATGGCACACGCACTTCCTGAGCAGCACTTCAAAATGTATGAAGAAGTGGAAAATTGGGTCTTTGAATGGTGTGCCTCAAAACAAGAAAAGTTCTATTGGGACGGTATCCACAAGTTACCTGAAAGATGGGGGAAATGTGTAGCTAGCGATGGACATTACTTTGAATAAAGCACTTTTGATGTTTCTCTTGAAATCATCATCTTTTCTTTGACTACAATATCTGCATTGTTAACTGGTACACCTAGTAAATATTACACACAATTCTTAATGGAGGACACTTAAGAGGAACATTTTTACAAAGGTGGCATATATTTTCCGTAGGCTGAAATGAAGACCCCAAACACCTGTAATCCCACTGCTAATATTTTCAGTTGGGAGAAGAGCATATCTTTAATCCTACATTTTGATTAGGATTTGATTAACTTCATGTGCTTGAAAATGCACATAAACCACCTGGAACCTAAGCATGGAGCTGCTTTTTCCAAACGATAGGAATGCCTTTAGCTTCTTCGCTAAAATTTGATGTGCCAATTAGAGATATGAAGAAGATCCTAAAAGACTGGAGCTGGAAGGCAATGTAGAAATGACGTTGAATGTCAACCCTCTCAGTGAACAGCAAAGACACCTGAGGTTGTGGTGTGGCCCTCTTCCGGTCAGCAGCAACCTGAGGTCCAAGGCCCGAGTTCGAATCCTAGCTACTCAGTCAGGAACATCACACACCTTCTCGGAGCACCGGTTTCATGCTCTGAAACAGGGTGAGGACTCGTGCCTGCTTCCGAGGGCACCCTAAGATTGAAGTGG
>JAAGEH010002528.1:553326-566637 GCA_011751065.1 Lasiurus cinereus | reverse complement strand
CAACAGCGTTAGCTGAGCACCTACTATGTGCGAGGAACTGGATTATTCACAGGGAACACAGGGTGGTCTCCTCTGCCCATGGAAGGCAGCCCCTCAATCATTCTCATTATATATATATATATATATATTTTTTTTTTTTAAGAGAAACACAACTCTGGCCTTCAGAGAGTTCAGAGCGTGCAGACAGACAAACATACCGTTTCAGATACTGGTCATCCGCCCAATGGGCCCTTGCATAACCAGCACGCCTCCAAGGCATAGAACGCTTATGCATGTTATCACCAGAGAGCCTCTTTGAAGGCTGAACTCTTATTTATTCTACCATTGCATGTTACAAGCTTGGCTTTCCGAGTTGTTCATTATTGAGTTGTTCACCAGAAGCGCAGGGTGAGAAAGGATGGGGCTTGCTGAGAGCCGGCGGAGAAACAGCAGTATGAAGGTGTACCCTGCACCTCACCTCTCTAGAGCAATTGGGAAAATCTGAATTATTTCAGACACTGCGGCAGTTCTGGGAGAATTTAAATCCAAATCAACAGCTCTCTCTTACTTCTCCATCCATTAAGGACATTTGCGTACACAGATCCAACCTTACGCAATCACCCTGTATGACCCTCCGTTCTAAACAAGAAGACTCAGATCTGTTCAGGGTGGTGTGTTGAGGACTGGGAATATATGACCCTTTAACAGACTTAGAGCAAAATGGTAAAAATTGGAACTTTTGGCACTTTCGAAGGAAGTTTTGATATTCAGACAATTTACTGACATGCCTTTCCCATCACCTACTCTCTGTATGTAGAGAAAGTAGTTGACTGACTGAAGTGGAGTGTGTGTTCAAGTCACCCCTCTTCCACTTCACAATGTCACATTCACTTCATCTCGTCACATGGCATCGTATCATCTCACGTCGTCACAGGAAGGTGAGGGAATAGAGTACAGTGGGATATTTAGAGAGAGCTAGCGAGAGGCCACCTTCACCTAACTTTTATTTTGGCATACAATCATTCCATTTTGTTAATAGTTATTATTAACTTTTTACTGTATATAATTTATACATTAAACTTCATTATAGGTATTTATGCATAGAAAAAACACAGCTATGGATTGTCAACAGGGTCAAAAATACTGTTTTTGATCTCTAATCAGTTGAACCCTTAGAAGCAACTGTAGAGTTGACTGTAGAATCACAGTTATTTCCAGGTTTTCTACTACCTGGGCATCGACCTTAACCCTCATTGTCCAAGGGGCAGCTATATACATGGGGTTTAGAATTATTCGTCGTTTCAGGCATCACTGGGAAACAGAAGCTGGAAATGCGGAAATACGGTTTTCCACCCATAGTTGGTTGAATCACTCATGGGAAGCCTGTGAATCCAAAGGACCAATCGCATTTATTGAAATAACTCTATCTGAGTGGACCTCACAGTTCAAGTTAACTGTTATTCACAAGTGAACTGAGCTGTGTGTTTTCCTATACAGTGGTACCTCGAGATACGAGTTTAATTCCTTCCATAACCTTGAGGCATGGGAAACTATGAGACGCTCGAATCACGGTAAACTGGTGGGTCGTGTGCAGCCAGCTGATCCACGCGATGACTCCTATCTCAAATGTTGCCCGTATTTCAAAGCAAAAATCACTCGCTCGACGGCTCGTATCTCAAAAATCTCGTATGTTAGGGCACTCGTATCTCAAGGTACCACTGTACATTAATATCTACGTGAGAGAGAAACATGGGTGAGTTGCCTCTCATGCATGCTCTGACCAGGGATCCAACCCCAACCTGGGCATGTGTCCTGACCTGGAATTGAACCCCAGACCTATCAGTGTTCAGGATGCTGCAAGCAACTGAGCCACAGTGGCCAAAGTGAAAATTCTACATTTTATATGATATGTTTCCTAATTATTTCATTCCTTCCCTTTTATGTGAAACACTAGAGTCCCGGTGCATGAAAATTCGTGCACTTGGGGGTCCCTCAGCCTGGCCTGCCCCTCTCACAGCCCGTGAACCCTCAGGGGATGTCCTACTGCTGGCTTAGGCCCACTCTCCTTGGGCCTCTGCAGGAGGCAACTGGTCCATCAGGGGAAGGTACCACCTCCATCTCCCCGCTGCTGATGCTACTGCCGGCCCTTCTCTCTTGCAGCTTTGTCTGGAAGGAAATCAGGAAGACGCCTGGTCTATCTGGTCTAATTAGCATATTACCCTTTTATTAGTACAGTGGTACCTCGAGATACGAGTGCCCTAACATACGAGATTTTTTTGAGATACGAGCCATTGAGCGAGCGCTTTTTGCTTTGAAATATGAGCAACATTTGAGATAGGAGTAATCGCATGGATCGGCCGGCTGTACGTGACCCACCAGTTCACCGCGACTCGAGCGTCTCATAGTTTCCCAAGCCTCAAGGTTATGGAACGAATTAAACTCGTATCTCGAGGTACCACTGTATAGATACTGAACATGGAGCATTATTCAAATCTTGAAGTAGCTTCTCCGCCCTCCCATTTGACTATTCTGAAACGCAAAGGGATTTACAGCCTGTGGAAACTTGCCCATTTCAAGTCAGTGACACCAGATGGTCCCCAACCAAATATATAATTACTTCTGACTTGATCTAACAAACCAAGTAATGAGCTTATGAAAAGGTAACTGCGAAACATTTGTGTTTTTGACAATTTGGAAAATGACTTTTATTTCTTAGCAGATAAGTAACTTCGACATTTTTATCAGTAAAGTAGGAATAGACTTTTAGGGTAGATTCTTTTGAAATGCATGTCATCTAAAAGAGGAATATTAAAAAAAACACACACTGCCATCCTTCTACCATTCCAAGATAACAGCTCTGAAATATTCACACTGCCATTTCAGACTTTTTCTATTGCAAAAGTGTTAAATAGAAGTATGTACATGTGTCTGAACAAAAACAGAATCACCGCATGCATTTTATTTCATGATCTTTTCCCCATAACAATGTATAATGAACATAATTCTATCATTCTATGTCAATAAACTAGTTTATTAAACTAGTTTAAACTTTCCATGTATTATGCTGAATCTTGGAGAACCCTGCAGAATAGCCAGCATCGTTCCTACCTGAGTTCTGAACTATTGGACGAGGCTGGTTTTGGACACAGCAACATCTGGAAGCTCATAGACTTCCTAATATTGAACCTCCGAATTACCTGGAATCTCCTACCCAGCCCCAGGCAGTGCGGGACAGGTAGTCTTGACCCTCTGAAGAAGGCTCCTGCAGACAATTTATCTCCAAGAGCTAGGAGGGAAAGACTGGCTAAACACACCCAGTTTTCTATCCCCGAATTCACCCAGAGAAGTGTCACTCCTCCTTTCCCATGGGACAGAGAGAAAGGGGATGGAGAGGGATGGAGGCTATGCTATGGAAGCTGTGTCATCAAAGGAAATAGTATGAGAAATGAGGAAGAACCGTCCCTCCTAGAGCTGTGTCAGAATCTATATATCCAGCCAATTGGATAGTTTCCAATCATTTCCTGAAATCACAAATTATTTTGCCTGGACAAGATTATTGTCCCCTCCAGGTGCAGGCAGGGAGGCTCCAGGAGGTTCTGTGTGTCATCTTGGATCATAGCAAGTGCTGGACCTGCTCTTTGAATTCAAGTTCTCCTGACTCCTAACTCCAAACCCCATTATCTACAAGGTTACTCCAAGGTCACCCAGGACAGTGCCTCAGGCAGCTATGGGAAAGGCTTGATGGAGGAGGCGGGGCTTGCTGGGTCTGAACTATCGATACAGAACAACCAGACAATTGCTGAGAGCTGGGACAAGAGTGGGGTGATCTGGTACGAACCAAGTGTGTCACTGTGGCAGGTGAATGACCCAGGCAGGATGGAGTTAGGTCTAGCAAGGTTTCTTAAAGGGCGGGCTTGTTCTTGGCATTGCCAGCCTGTGAACACCCATGTCTGTCCTTGAGCATCTCTCTACAGTCCTGCCCTGCTTCAGTCCCATGGACAATGGTGACCACGCCTTATCCTCACCTTCGGGATGATGACAAGAGGAACTACAGACAGGAGCCTTCAGAACCCAAGTCCTGGAGGCTTTTTGTCAGAGACTTTGTCATCAACTGTAAAGTGGAGAAAGCAGCATCCAGGTGCCAGTGACGAGGCTCAGCTGGCAGGGGCTGCAGCCTTCCTTCCTCTCTGCCAGTCTGAGCTGAAGATGGATGTTTTAAGGAGAGCGGGCATGCCTGGTGTGTCACATCTTTCGCTCACCGATTGCTCTCGTCTCCTCATTTCTAGCCTCATGGTCTGCAGTGGGTGTAGTTTTTTTGTCTCCTCTTCTTCATGTCTCAAAGCCCTGCTGTTCACCCTGACTTGAGATATAGTCACAATCTTTTTTTCTTTTTATTGTCACACGTATGGTGTGCTTTATTTAGCAGGGATCTGAAAAGATGCTGTAGATAATTATTTGCCGGAGTGTCGCTTGGCTGGGTTGGTTTGGAGCTAGTCTTGATTCAATGCTGGTGGTTTGATTCAGGGAACAAAACAAAACTGCCCAATAAGAGATGGAAGCAGATGGGCATGGAAAGGCAGGTGAGAGCTCTAGTTTATGAGACCACAGGCAAAGGAGAAGTGGCACAGGGCCCAGAGTGGAAATGCCATTGGACCTATCCATCCATCCACCCATCCATCCATCCATCCATCTATCCATAAATCCATCCATCCATCCATCCATCCATCCATCCATCCATCCATCTATCCATAAATCCATCCATCATCCATCCAACCATCCATCCATCCATCCATCCATCCATCCATTTATCTATCCATCCACCCATCCACCTATCCATCCACCCATCCATCCATCCATCCATCCATCCATCCATCCATCCATCCATCCATCCATCTATACATCCATCCATCCATCCATCCATACATCCATCCATCCATCCATCCATACATCTATACATCTATCCATCCATCCATCCATCCATCCATCCATCCATCCATCCATCCATTTATACATCCATCCATCCATCCCTCCCTCCCTCCATTCATCCATCTATCCATCCACTTATTTCCTCTTCTAGTCTGTAGGCAATACTGTGCTTAGCACAGGGAGGCGCTGTACGAAGAACTGCTTTATGTGATATGTTTGGTTGATACAAAAGGAACTAAACCTATTGCCTGTTCTCAAAGGGCTTAAAAAGAAGACATGTATACAGCTGCAAAATGAAACATATGCGGTGCACATGCAGTGGGGCAGCTGGTGGAGGTGTTAATTTGTGTCTTGTTTTCACTCTATTTCCTGCCTCCTCCCAGCATGGCCTGAAAACTCTATTCTTGCTTACCTCACATTCAGTTGAGGAGAGAGAAGATGCCTGCAGGCCACCTATGGGCCAACCCTCATTTGTGTCACAGGAGATAAGATTAAACCTAAGGAATTTGTTAAATAACCTGGCTGGTGTTTAGGACTAATCTTAAAGGGGCGAGGGGGGGAGGTGTTTCATTTTGGTAACCTCATTATTATTATAGTAGTTGTTGTTAGTGTTGCTCCCATTTCAGAGACAAGTAAACTGAGCCCCAGAGAATTTAAAAATATGTGTCCCCATTCTTACTGCTAGTTAGTGAAAGTTACAGAACTTAAATCCAAGCTTGATGCCATTTTAAATCATATTTGTGGATAAAAGTTTCAGATGCTGGGATTGTAAGCAGTTCCTTGCCTTTTATTAAGAATCAGTAAAGCTTAAAAAAAATAGAAAGGAATCAATAAAGCTAATATTTTAAGTAAGTACACTCTATAGCCAAAGGTTGAGTAACTCACTGAGGGCTCAGAATTGAGAAAAAAGAGGCAGGCAGGTGGTGTGAAAATAGGGTGATTAATTAGTCTTCAGTTGGATCTCACCTCCATCTTTAACAGCTCTGTGCTCTGTTGTTGGGGACCAGTTAATTTATCCCATGTCTCACTCTTCTTGTTTACCGTGAAGATGCTGATCTGACAAACTTTCAGATCTCTGCTTGGTGCAGAGTGCATTGAAAAGAAGGTTCGGAAAAAGTATATCAGGAGAAAGATAAATTGCAGTTCTTTTTAGGGTCTATCTCTCTATCTATCTATTTATTGTTATTGACACTATTAGAGATATTCCCCATTCCCCCACTCCTTTTTCCCCCTCTACTCAGCCCCTACCCCACTGCAGGCCTTTGCCACATTATTGTCTGTGTCTATGGGTTATGCATATCTATAATAATAAAAGTGCAATAAGCTAATTAGACCGGATGTCCTTCCGAATGTCCTTCCAGACGACCTTCAGGACAAAGCCGGAGCTGCAAGGGAAACTTGGGTCCTGGTGCCAGAGGGAAGCTGGTGCCAGCAGCCAGGGGAAGGAAGGCCTACTCTGGCATGAATTTCATGCATTAGGCTTCTAGCATGCATTTATGTTCTTCAGCTAATCTCTTCCTGTCCCATAAACCCCTCTCCCCTCTGAGATCTGTCAGTCCATTCCATGCATGAATGCCTCTGGTCTTACTTGTTTGTCAGTTTTTTTATTTATTTTATTTATTTATTTTAAATATTTTTTATTGTTCTTTTACAAAGAGGAAGGGAGAAAGATAGAGAGCTAGAAACATTGATGATGGTGCACACCCTCTACTGGGGATGTGCCCACAACCAAGGTACGTGCCCTTGACCGGAATCGAACCTGGGACCTTTCAGTCCGCAGGCCGATGCTCTAGCCACTGAGCCAAACCGGTTTCAGCTGTTTGTCAGTTTATTTAGTTCATTAGATTCCAATTAGATATAAGTGAGATCATGTGATACTTTTCTTTCTCGAACTGGCTTATTTCACTTAGCTTAATTACCTCCAGGTTCCTCCATGCTGTCCGAAAGGGTAAGAGGTGTTTTTGTGTGTGTTTTTTTCAGCCCATAGTATTCCATTGTGTAAATGTACCACAGCTTTTTATCCACTCATCTACTACGGATGGACACTGGAGCTGTTTCCAGATCTTAGCGATTGGAAATAGCGCTGTTATGAACAAAGGGTTGCATCTATTCTTTCTGATTGGTGTTTCAGGATTCTTAGGATATAGTCTCAGAAGTGGAATTGCTGGGCCAAATGGCAATTCCATATTTAAAATTTTTCAGGAAACTCCATACTGTTCTCCACAGTGACTGCACTAGTCTGCATTCCCACCGGCAGTGTGTTAGGGTTCCCTTTTCTCCAGATCCTCATCAGTACTTGCTATTTGTGGATTTATTGATGCTAGCCATTCCCACAGGTGTGAGGTGATACCTCATTGTCCTGGTTTATTTGTTTTGCTGCAAAAAGCTTTATTGTTTCCATTTGGCCCCAGGCCTGGGAGAGGGCTCCAGGGCGGTTCAGAGGATGCCTAGGGTTTCAGGGAGAGGCTCATGCAAAAGCCAGAGACACCAGGGGAATGCAGAGGGGCCCTTCAAAGACCTCTGGGCTCCGAAGGCTCCCAGTTGCTTTTCAAAAAGCTACTGGCCCAGCCCAACTGGGGGCGGGCCGGCCTGAGGAGGTTAGTTTGGTGTCACCCATCTTCTTGACGAGTTTCACCTCCTGATCCAGGCAGTGGTTCTGCAGGCAGAGCTGAGGGTCTGTGGGTCAACCTCCCCCTGGGAAGGCTTCAGCACCTTCCGGAAGAGGATGCCGCTACTGTCCTGGTTTTGCATCTCTAAGAGCTGCTCAGCGCTCTCCAGCTTCTTCTCCTCCAACTCCAGGAAGAAATGGCCACGCCCTCCAGACCCACATCCTGGAGATGGAAATAGACGCTCAGAGAGAGGTGGGTGCAGGAGGCCCGCAGATGCAGGTTGACTTCAGCCTTCACCTCGGTGGAATCGTTCTGATGAATTGGGGAGTTCATGGTTGTTCAGCAATAAGAAGTTCAGGTAACAGAAATGGTTGTGGGCTAGTATGGAAGGCTGAGGACGGCTGAGGTGGTAACTGGAAAAGAGGGGGGAGGGTGGTCGAAGGTTGGAATTAGGGGTGTCCCTGGGTCTGTTCCTCCCAAACACTGTTGAAGCCAGAGATAGCTCGGGGGACCGCTGAGGACACTGCTCCTCCCTGTAGGTTTAATTTGCATTTTTCTGATGATGAGTTGACATTGAGCATTTTTTAAGGTTTTTAAAAAAATCTTTATTGTTGAGAGTATCACAGGTGTCCCCCTTTACTCACCCCATTGTCTCCCCCACCTCTACCTGGTTTCTGCCCAACCCCAGTCCTTCACTGCCCTACTGTTCGTGTCCATAGGTGATGCATGTTTGCATATACATCATTTGGTTAATCTCTCCCCCCTACCCCCACCCTCCTTCCTTCTGAGATTCCTTAGTCTGTCCCATGTTTCCATGCCTCTGGTTCTGTTTATTCATCAGTGTATTTGGTTCATTCGATTCCTTGTTCATTTATTTTGGTTTTTAGATACAGTTGATATGTATGTTGCTTGTGCACATGCGGAGTTGTAATCTGGTCTGGTCTGAAGCTGTCCACCAGGTGCACGGCTCTGGGGCCTCCAGCGAGGTGCAAAGTTAGCTACTGCCTGAGGTCACCTGGCAGGAGCTACAGAGCTCTCTGCACATGATCTGTACTTGTACTGGGCTTAGAAGTGCCCAGCTGAGGCCAAGCTGTGAAGCAAGGCAGACTGGTACTAGTGCCATGTCTTGGGCCTCTTTACTGATAGCTAGGGGGCATGCTGCTGCCAGCTGCTGCTTGTTTGAGAGATTTTAGGAATGTCTGAAGCCTGAACCAGGATAGGACATTCCTATGGAAAAGCCACCGCAAACAGCTTGGGTGGGCAAGGTCTCAGCAGAGGAATAATGACGCCGGCGAGCAACCTGTCTTGGAAAAAGCCACCCCTGAGTGCTTGCTCCAATGCCGGACAATTAAGTTCTCACATCCCTGAATCCCAGCTGTTGCCCCAGTGCTGAGCCTAGTGGGATTGCGTCCAAGTAAAGCCATACACTGGCCCTTTAAAGAGGAACAGCTGGGTTCTCCAGCAGCTACTCTGTCACTCAGCCATGATCCCACTCACTGGTTTTTATAGCCTAGAGTTACAGGGACTTCTCTCTCCAGCTCTGGAACCCTGGGCTATGGCAGCCGATCAATGATTTTTGGTGATTTTTCTCTCATCATTGATGTTTCTCTCTCTCTTTCCTTCTCCTTCTCCTTTCCTCCCTGGAAGCAATATATATATAGGTATTGTATATACCTATATAATATATAATATATAATTAGGTATTGTTCATATACCTTTTGTGCAGTGCTTTACCGAAGCCTAGATAACCAAGTTCAAGTTCTGACTTTATCTTCATTCAACCACATTTAGTGAGCATCTACTATGCACCCGGCTCCATGATAAATGCTGAACAGAGAGGGTTTATCAAAACCAGGCCTCAGCACCTTGCATTCAGAGAGGGGAGACAGTTAAGCAAATAAAAATACTGTGTTGGGTGTGATTAATGCAATCATGGATTTATATCCAAGGTAAAGAGATGGTGGTCTTGGCAGTGGTGGACTCATTCCATCCTGAAAAAGGGAGCCCAAGAAAACGTTTATGGCTGTCGTGTTGTGCAAGATGAAGAGCAAAGGCTTGTGAAATAGCAGAGTGTTTTCCTTTGCTTTTCCTATTTAATTCTAAGCTGTTTGGTAACATCGAGACAAAACAGAGGGCAGAGAACAGCCAGGATGAGAAGGCTGGAGCCAGAAAATAATGGGATCATGATATCATTATGTGGAACTTGGATTTTACTATGGCAGTGAGAGGACTGAAGGATTTAGTGAAGAGGAGAGAAATAAAGACTTTTTTTAAAAAATTTCTTTATTGATTAAGGTATTACATATGTGTCCTTGTTCCCCCATTACCCCCACCCCCCCATTCATGCCCCCACACCCCTGTTGTCTGTGTCCATGGATTAGGCTTATATGCATGCATACAAGTCCTTTGGTTGATCTCTCCTCCCTATCCTCACCCTCCCTTACCTTCCCTGAGGTTTGCCGTTCTGATTGATGTTTCTCTGTTTCTCTGTTTTTGTTCATCAGTTTATATTGCTCATTATATTCCACAAATGAGTGAGATTATGTGGTCTTTATCTTTCTCTGACTGGCTTATTTCACTTAGCATCATGCTCTCCATCGCCATCCATGTTGTTGCAAATGGTAGAGAAACAAAGACTTTTGCTTAAAAAGATCAAATGGTGGCCTCCTGACATTATAAAAAGTATATTATGTTTATATTACATGTGCATATGTATATTGTTTTGGTTGCATGTGTTTTCATGTGGTTATTTGTATGCATATGCATATGCATATACTTCTATTTAGTTGACTTATATGACATTGCCATTTTTATAGTTCAACATGGTCAAATATCACAATTTCAAGCAGTTTGATCTATAGGGCTGGGGTATTTATACACCTGCTCCCATCAGTAGTTGATTGAGGGCTACTTCTTGGAATTGGTTGTTTGAGGCACCTCTTGCTGAGAGGCAGGGAGAGTATTATGTTGCTCATGGGTGACGTTCGGACACTGGCAGTTGGAAGTCAGCTGTCAGCAGGGCTGCATTCATTGGTGAGGCCCAAGTGACGTGTGCCATCATACCCATCCTTACTTCCTACCAGCTACGTGGCCTTGATGTAGTCCCTTAATTTCTTGAGGCTCATTTTTTTCTTATGGGCAAAATGGGACAGTACCCACTTTACCTGGTTTTATAGGCTGAATTATGCCCTCCAAAATTAATATGTTGAATTCCTAACCCCAGTATCTCAAAATGTGACTACGTAGAGAGAAAGGGTCTTTAAAGGGCGAATTAAGTTAAAATGAGATAGTATGGGTGGGCCTTCATCTGGTATGAATGGGGGTGTCCTGATGAGAAGAGATGAGGACACAGATACCCATAAAGGAGAGGCCATGTGAGGACACAGGGAGGAGGCAGCCATCTACAAACCAAGGAGAGTGGCCTCGGATAGGAACCAACCCCGCCCACACCCAGGTCTGGGACTCCTGGCCTCCACAACTGTGAGGAAATAAGTGTTAGCTGTTTCAATCCCTCAGTTTGTGGAATTTTATTATGATAACCTGGGGAGGATTAACACATTTCATTGTGCTCTAAATCAACATGATTAATACTAGAGGCCCAGTGCACAACATTTGTTCACTGGAGGTGGGGGGGGGGGGTCCCTCAGCCTGGCCTGCGCCCTCTCACAGTTCACGACCCCTCGCTCTTTACCGCCTCTCTGCTCACTGCTCCTTACCACTCGGCTTGCTGCTCCTTAGAGCCTCTCCAGCCATCGCCACTGCACTCGACAGCTGTGAGCCCCTGGTGGTCAATGTGCATCCTAGCGACCGGTCATTCTGGTCATTCCGCCATAACAGTTGCCTAGGCTTTTATTATATAGATATAGTATATCTCTAGTGCGTAAACACCAAAATAGACAGTCATCTCGAAATGAGAGGAAGAATTTTGCTTTGTATCTAGCCCTTCTGATGAACGAGCCCTCGTTTCTCAGTTCTATGAACCGAGGACCTTGAACTCCATGGGATAAACTCAGAGAACTCAGAAGTACCATATGCCTGGACACCGTGTTCCTTGCAGTCAAATAGAGCCCACTTACTGCTAATGATATTTCTGCTCCTTCCTCTCGGGAGGATGTCAGCAGGGTCACTTGTGCAGCCTATAGAGAAAGCTAGTGCGGTTTCCATGGTGTCACACTAAGAATTCTGGACTGGGCCTGCAGCAGGGGAGTTTCAGATCTCAGGGGTGGCCTTCTGCTCTGCATCCATGCCTATGCAAAGGGGAATTCAGATTTCTCGGGGTGACCTCAGGGATTCCTGAATCACACGTTCACACCTGGCAGAGAGACTAGGAAGGTGTGTCTTCTCACCCGAAGATACCTCCCTGACTAACGTCTGAAATTCCACTACTAACAACACATTCCTTTGTTCTCTCTCTGTCTCTCTCCATTGAAGTACAGTGGTACCTCGAGATACGAGTGCCCTAACATACGAGATTTTTGAGATACGAGCCGTCGAGCGATTTTTGCTTTGAAATACGAGCAACATTTGAGATATGAGTAATCGAGCGGATCGGCCGACTGCACACGACCCACCAGTTTACCGCGACTCGAGACTCGAGTGTCTCATAGTTTCCCACGCCTCAAAGTTACAGAACGAATTAAACTCGTATCTTGAGGTACCACTGTATAATTATATGCACAGATCTTAAGTGTAGAATTTGACGATTTCGACACCTATACCCAGTAGCCCACTCAAGACAGAATATGTGTCACCCAGAAAGCTCCCTCCTACCCATTTCCATTCATTTTTCTCTGACAACCATTGCTTTCACTTCTATACCTATAGATCAATCTTGCCTGGACTCAAAATTCTTCATGAAACCATACAATATGAATTTTATGTATATGTCTGGCTTCATTCCTTCAACACAGAGGTTTTAATATTCAGGTTACATTATTGCATGTAACAATGGTTTGTTCTTTTCTTAATGCTGAGTAATACTCCGGTGCATAAATGCCACAGTTTCTTTATCTGTTTTCCTACTGGTGGACATTGGGGATGTTTCCTTTATTTATTTTGCTATTTTTGAATAAAGCCGCTCTGAACAGTCTTGCACAAGTCCTTATATGAATGGGTGTTCTCGTTTAACCTGGGAAAATGCCTTGAACAGTTGCTTTACAAAAGAAGATATACAAATGCACAAAAAAAAACAACACATATAAAGATGTTCAACATCGTTTGTCATAAAAAGAGACACAAATTAAAATCACTATGTGATCCGGCTCCATTTTATCAGGATGCCTTCATTTTGCAAGTGTTCTCTTTAAACAGGCAAATGAATTTAGAAAGAGTGTTCCTTTAAGTTTTGTAATGTTCTCGTTAGGGAAGTTTTGAAACACAGCCAAGTAGAAAGAATACTGGAATAAATTATCATGGACCCATCCCACAGATTCAACCATTACCTGTATTTTGCCACAATTATCTGCAGTTGGTCATTGTTCTGTGACAATCAATCGGGAGCTCTACAATTCAAATCAGTTCTGACCCTGACCACCTGGAGTGAACACAGACCCCCACACATCAAGGGCTCGGTGTCACAAGACTGAACCCCACTTCAGAGGCCAGCCACAAATGGAGTCTCCATTTCTGGCTGGCCAACTGCAAGTTCAGGGGTTCCAGCCTAGCCCCCAACAGGTTTGGTAATTCACTAGAATGACAGAGAATTCAGGAAACTGCCTACTTACCATTGGCCTTACAATAGATACAGCTCTGAAAATTCTTTACGGCACATTCTTTGGCCTTTAAGTAAGGACATTTC
>JAAGEH010002528.1:512518-553316 GCA_011751065.1 Lasiurus cinereus | reverse complement strand
ATATAACCAAAATACAATTTTCATGTCTAATGAGCAATAATAACTTAATAATTCTAATACTCTTTCTATACTCAGATTTCCGTAATCACCCCCCAAAAATCTTCATGAGGCTTACCTATTGCATCTGATGGTGATCTATATTTAAGTCTCTTTTATTCTAGAAGAGTCCCTCATCCGACTCTCTTGCTTCTTTTCCATGCCGCACCAGATAGCCAAAACACCTACATTATGATAGTTTCCTGATAGTATGTAATTTTGCTTGTTTCTATCTCTGTCTTTTCTTTGAAAAAGAAGTTAGGTTCTGGTTCATGGTCAATGTTTTTAAAGTAAGAATACTCCCTAGGTGGTATCATTTATTTTGAAAAGCTTTTCTTTTCTTTTTTAAATATATTTTATTGATTTTTTACAGAGAGGAAGGGAGAAGGATAGAGAGTTAGAAACATTGATGAGAGAGAGAGACATCGATCAGCTGCCTCCTGCACACCTCCCACCGGGGATGTGCCCGCAACCAGGATACATGCCCTTGACTGGAATCAAACCTGGGACCCTTCAGTCCGCAGGCTGACGCTCTATCCCCTGAGCCAAACCGGTTTCGGTGAGCTTTTCTTTTTTTAATTCCTTTTTTTCAGTGTCTCCTATGTTTTCAGTTCCGGGTGTTGCAAGATAAATAACACAGATCATGGTCTTGCTATTTGGGATCTTGCAGCCTCAGAGGGGAGAAAGGCATATAAAGCAATCAATATCAGGGTATGAGGGCCATGGATGCTTTGGGGGGGGGGCTGTAAATTCTGAGAGGGGCATCAAGGCTGCCAGGAAGTGATCCAGGAGCCAGCCCAAAGGGGAAAGCAGGGTTTGCCCGTCAGAGGAGAGAGAGAGCAGAAGGGTAGTCTGAGCCGCGGGCCTGCGTGCCCGAAGGAGGAGACACATCAATATCCAGGGACAGACGGTTCAGAGCCTCCTATGCTGAGTGGAGGAATCTGGACTTTTTATCCTTTGAGCGATGATCATCCTGGAAGGCTTTCCATCGAGGGAGTTTCCATCTCTGGGTGTAGTTTTTAGCACTTTCGGGTGAAAGACTCTCCAGAAAGTGCCCTCCCGGCCTCCAGTGACCTCACCCGTCCTGCTCTGCTGGCTTGGCATGCGGCCCCGACAAAAGCATGACATTTGTCATCGGAGCTGCCCCCGTGCCATGTGTACTCTGCCCTTTCCCCCATGAAGTGGCCTTTGTAACCATGGAAACGTTCAGGTTCTCCATCCAGCAGAATATAAAGCGCAGAGAAAGATCGTCGCGTGGACTCTGCAGAAAATAGTCTCTTCCCTCCCTCACACTGCTCAGTGAGGCCAGGGAAACGGGGGTGTTATGAAAACCCCAATATTTGGGTCCGCCTGCCGGTGGGCCATGACCCCCCTCCCCCAAATGTATGAGCAGAAATTGGCCGATCCAGAGCGAAGGGAGTGAACATTCTGAAAGACCTGGCACCCCAATGGCCTGTCGGTTAGAGGTTCTATAGGACAAAACCAAGAAATACTGTGGGTTGAGGAGCGGCTGGGAGCTGATTGGTTGGATGTGAGGAAAAGGTAATAAATCATTTCTTCAGGTTTTTCGGGACAGCTCTAAGGTCTCTCCCTCTGCCTGGTCTCATAGGAAAGTAGCCAGGGCTTTGCTCCATCTTAGGGGTCAGGAACTGAAACATAACTTAGGTCCATCTGTGACCTTTAGCCAGCCGGAGGCTGAGACCGGTGACCGTTTTTTACTGATTTCAGAGAGGAAGAGAGAGAGAGAAACATCAGTGGTGAGAGAGGATCATTGATTGGGTGCCTCCTGTTTGCCCACACTGGGAATCACTGGTTTGCCCCACAGCCCAGGCCTCTGCCCTGACTGGGAATCGAACCGTGATCTTCTGGTTCATAGGTCGATGCTCAGCCGCTGAGCCAGGCCAGTGGGCCCATTGGAACCTGTTTTGATGGCATTGTGATCTGTGACTGTCAGGATGACAGAACTGGGGAGACAGACTATAGACTGCTTCCTACCCAGTTTTTTATTTTTATTGATTTTTTACAGAGAGGAAGGGATAGGGATGGAGAGCTAGAAACATCGATGAGAGAGAGACATCGATCAGCTGCCTCTTGCACGCCCCCCACTGGGGATGTGCCCGCAACCAAGGCACCTGCCCCTGACCAGAACCAAACCCGGGACCCTTCAGTCCACAAACAGACACTCTATCCACTGAGCCAAACTGGCTTTGGCCCTACCCAGTTTTTTTGAGACTAGCACACAGAAGGAATGTGTGTGTGTGTGTGTGTGTGTGTGTGTGTGTGCGCGCGCGCGCGCGTGTGTGTGTGTATTACTAAATGTAATCAAATAATTTGTTCCTTGTTCATAAATGGAAGGATCAAGATTTAAACCTGCTTTGTTCTCATTCCAGGCTGATGATCAACATGATGGCTGAAATTTTCTGAGTGTAATACATGTTCCAGTCACTGTTCTAGCGCTTTATATATTTTTATTAATTTTTAAAATCATCATTGGAGGATATATTTTATTGATGAGAGAGAGAGAGAGAGAGAGAGAGAAGCACCCATCAGTTGCCTTTCATACTCACCTGCACGGGGATCGAACCAGAAACCTCTCAGTGTAGGGAACAATGTTTCAAACAAGCCATTCAGCCAGAGCCCCATTTTCTCTTAATTTCACGGGTTAGCCTTCCATCATTTCCTTTTTATTAATATAAACAGACATATACATCTAGCCATGCTCCCTTTACTTAAAAATAGCACACTACTCACATTTGCCTTACCTTGCTTTTTTCACATACTTTATCCTAGGTATCACTCCGTAATAGTAGGCTTTACATAGCTGTTCTTATTCTTCTATAAAGCTGCCTGTGGCTGCATTATGTAAATGTACCAGGATTTATTTGACCAATCTCCTATTGATGGACAGTTGCGTCTATTCCGTATTTTCACTGTTATAATTAATTCTGCAATAAATAACCTTGAAATTATAATCTTGTCTTTCCTTTTTTTTATTTTTTTATTTTTTATTTTGCCAGCGTATCTTTGGAATACATTCATAGAAGTGGGGTTGTTAAATCAAAGTTTAAATTCACATATGATTTTGTTAGATATTGCCAGATTTCCTTCTATAACAATTGTACCACTTTGCAATTGCATAAGCCATATATGAAAGTGCTCACTTGTTTTAAAAAAGCCTGGTCTACAATTTTGGCCAAACTAATAAGACAATTTGGATTTGCTACTTAATAGATGAGAAATGACATCTCAATCTAAAGCAGACTTTTTTTTTTTATTATGAAGTAAAATAAGCAAATATTCATGTGATTGGGTCATTTAAATTCATACATTTATTTTTCTGTAAGCTATTAATATATTTGCTAATCCATTATATATATGTGTTTGTGTATATATATATCTATATATATCTTTATATCTATATATCTATATCTATATCTATATCTATATCAACCTATATCTATCTATATCTATCTATCTATCTATCTATCTATCTATCTATCTATGTAGATAGATAGATACACTAGAGGCCTGGTGCATGAAATTCGTGCATGGGGGTATGTGTCCCTTAGCCCAGCCTACACCCTCTCCAATCTGGGACCCCTCAAGGGATGTCCAACTGACCATTTAGGCCCGATCCCAGTAGGGCCTAAATGGGCAGTCGGACATCCCTCTCACAATCCAGGACTGCTGGCTCCCAAATGCTTGCCTGCCTGCCTTCCTGATTGCCCCTAACCACTTCTGCCTGCCAGCCTGATCACCCCCTAATCACTCCCCTGCCAGCCTGTTTGCCCCTAACTTCCCTCCCCTGTTGGCCTGCTCACCCCTAACTATCCTCTCTTGCCAACCTGATCGCTCCCAACTGCCCTCCCTTGCAGTCCTGTTCCCTTCCAACTGCCCTTGCCTGCCGGCCTGATGATCCACAACTGCCTTCCCCTGCTACCATCTTGTGGTGACCATCTTTGACAACATAGGGGCAGCCATTTTGTGTGTTGGAGTGATGGTCAATTTACATATTCTCTCTTTATTTTATACAATTGTGGACTATATTCCCCATGCTGCATTTTTATATCCTCTTGACTATTTTATAACTGCCAATTCATTGCTGGTTTTTTAAAAATTAGTTTGCTTACATTTTTAAATTAAATTGATTGGGATGATATTGCTTAATAGGATAATACAGGTTTCAAGTGCACATTTTTCTAATACAAAACCTGTATATTGCACTATGTGCGCACCACCCCAAGTCAAATCTCCTTCCATCTCCATGTTTTAGGCCTCCTTCAACTCCCACCCCCCTCTTCCCTCTGTAACCACCACACTGTCCGATTTGTTGTTCTTAATCCCTTAATTCATCTTCTCCACCCAGCTCCCCCACCTGTCTCCCATCTAGAAATCATAGTTTGTTCTCTATACCTGTGAATTTGTTTGTTTTGTTAATTTATTTTGTGTTTTAGATTCTACATGTAAGTGAAATCATGTGGTATTTGGCTTTCTCTGTCTGGCTTATTTCACTTAGCACAATACCACCCACTAGGACCATCCATGTAGTTGCAAATGGCAATATTTCATTCTTTTTTTGTGGCTGGGTAATAATTCTTCTCTATCCATTCATCTATCAGTGGACACTGAGGTCGCTTCCCTATCTTGGCTATTGTAACTAATGCTGCTATATATCATATATATTATATTATATAAGAAACATGGGACTGTATGACCTTTTCAAGTGAGTGTTTTGAATTTTTTCATTTAAATTCCCAGAATTGTAATCTTTGGGCCATAAGGCAGGTTCATTTTTAATTTTTTGAGGACCCTCCATACTGTTCTCCACAGGGGATGCGCCCATCTGCCTTCCCACCATCAGTGCATGAGGGTTCCCTTTTCTCCACATCTTCACCAACACTTGTTTGTTGATTAATTTATGATAGCCATTCTCACAAGTGTGAGGTGATAAATCTTTGGTGGTTTAATTTGCATTTCCTTGATAATTAGTGATATTGAGCTTTTTTTTTCCAGATATCTATTAGCCATCTGTATGTCCTCTTTGGAGAAGTTAGTCTATTCAGATCATTTGCCCATTTTTTAATTAGATGGTTTGCTGTTGTTGTTATTCTTTAGTCCATTTTCTATATAATTATTGGTATCTAAGATATTTTTTTTGAAGCCCTAAATAAGTTTGGGATATTCAATGACACAATTTGTTGTTTGACAAGGTGCTAATATTTTTCCCAGTTTGACTTTCCCCCCTTTGCATATAGTATCTTTTTCCAGACAAAAGTTTTTCTTTACTTTTCATAGATTATTTTTTTCTTAGAATTTTGAATAATAGGATTTTTTTCTAGCTCTAAGTTATAGTGAAATTCATTTATGTTTTTATCTAGTATTTACGTTTTAATTGTTCATACTGAAATCTTTCATCCATTTGGAATTTCCCCTGGTGTATGGTGGAAGAAATAAAAACGTCATATCTTTTTTATATGGCCATCTAGTTACCCAAGTGTTACTTATAAAAAAGTTGACCTTTTCCCCATTGATTTGAGAAGGCATCTTGATTGTATTAAATTTGCAATTGTAATTGTTCCTCTTTGTTTGTTTGTTCTTTAGTTTCACTGGCTGCCTGTCTGTTCATGCACCAGTACCATTTTTTTATACTTACAAAGGTTGGCAGGGTGCTTTAATATCTAATAGGCTAGCTTCCCTCCTAGGTCTGTCTCCCAGAATTTTTCTGGATATTCTTGCTCATAAAATACACTTCCAAATGAATTTTGTAATCCACTTGTCAAGCTTCAGAAGAAAAAAAATCTGGTGGTATTTTTATGGGCTTGCATTACATTTATAAGTTAACTTAAGAAAAACTGGCACCTCTATGATGTTGAATCATTCTCCCGGGAAACATGGTATGACTTTCTGTTGTTTTTCTCATTCAGGGTCTTGCAGGAATTGTCCTTAACATGTTAATATCTATTGATTATATAACATTTGCTAATTAATAATATTCTGGTTTTATTATATTAAATAAAAATTGCATATGACCTTAGGGACAAAGCCAGAGACTTTTTTTACTAAATTCAAGAATAAGAAGAGTGGCCAAAACCGGTTTGGCTCAGTGAATAGAGATCGGCCTGTGGACTGAAAGGTCCTAGGTTCCATTCCTGTCAAGGGCATGTACCTTGGTTGCGGGCACATCCCTGTTGGGGGGTGTGCAGGAGGCAGCTGATCGATGTCTCTCTCTCATCGATGTTTCTAATTCTCTATCCCTCTCCCTTCCTCTCTGTAAAAAAATCAATAAAATATATTTAAAAAAACAAAATAAGAAGAGTGAAGACCATTGCTATGTTACCTTTTGTTGTATTAATCATTGCAGATGTTGCATAGCAATAGGTTGCATGAGCATCTTTGTATGGAGATAACGGACATCACTCATTTTATTACTAATTTTAGTGAGAAAATATCTCTGTCTTTGTTATTAGTGTTATATATGTAATTTTTATATATGTCAAGGAAGTATCCATCAAATCTTACAGTGCCATTTTCTTTTTATATGTCTGTAAAATTCATAAATGGAATTTGGCAAATGCCTTTTCTGCATCCCTGGAAATAATTATATGATTTTTCTTTCTAGGTCTATTAATATGATAAATTATTCAGCTGAAACTCCTAATATTGAACCACTTTTGCTTTTCTAAAAATATGCACATATGGTTTTAATGTATATTTGATAATTTTTTGAAGATTTTTGCATAAATATTTATTAGGGTGAATTATCTATAGTTTTATTTTGTGGTGAAGTTTTATCAACTTTTAGTTTCAATGTTATCTTTGCTTTATAAAATATATTCAGTACATTTCCTGATTTTTTAAAAAAATAGTCCTTAAAGTAAAAAATACATATTTATTGAGAGGCACTTTTACCATTCCAATTAACTGAGGCTGCCTAACCGTTAAGGAAGGCAAGTAACATCCCAGTTCACTGAATGAGGCTTTGCCTATCAATGAAGCTGCAGACAGACAGATGTCAGCCTCTCAGAGATACTTTTCTCAGTTTGGAAGACTGGGTGGCGCTTTGTAAGTGCCCCAAACTATTAGATGCCAGGAAAAGATAACAAAAGGAACATGAATCTGAAACCAAAACCTGTACACGTATCTGGCAATGGAATGGGGTATTTGGAAGTGACACGGTCCTGACAAGTCCTGGGTGTATAGTTAGGACTTTTATAGACTCCCTAATGTTTAACTGACTAACATTTGCCTCTATAACAAAGGAACAAAGAGAAGGAGAGAAGAAGGGAGGGAAGGAGGAAGGGGAGGGAGTAAGAGAAAGGAAGCAAAGAAGGGAGGAAAGAAGGAAGGAAGAAAGGGAGGAAGGAAAGAAGGAAGGAAGGAAGGAAGGAAGGAAGGAAGGAAGGAAGGAAGGAAGGAAGGAAGGAGGGCCGAAACCGGTTTGGCTCAGTGGATAGAGTGTCAACCTGTGGACTGAAAGGTCCAGGATTCGATTCCGGTCAGGGGCATGTACCTTGGTTGCGAGCACATCCCCAGTGAGGGTGTGCAGGAGGCAGCTGATCGATGTCTCTCTCTCATCGATGTTTCTAACTCTCTCCCTCTCCCTTCCTCTCTGTAAAAAAATCAATAAAATATATTTTTTTAAAAAAAGGAAGGGAGGGAGAGAGGAAGGAGGGGAGGAAGGAAAATAGGTTGGAAGGAAGGAAAAAAGAAAGAAATGAACTAACATGGAGTATTTCTAAGTGTGTAGCTCTGTACTAGGCTTTCTTACTTGGTATCATTTAATTCAAACCAAGGACTTATGGAGGTACTTACTACCTATTCTCACTGTTTTCAGGTGAAGACACCAAGATTTAGAGTAGCTAAAAAACTTTTAAAAGCTAACTTTCTAATTCATAAGTTTAGAAAGGACAGAAAAAATGGAAAAGAAACTAGAGCCCACTTCTAGCTCTTACATTTCTGTGTTTAACTCTAAACTGCAGTTATATGACTATATTCAGTATTTAACTCTTTTGCATTTCTGAGATTATTGAGGCATACATATTAGAAAAACACTTAGAACAAAATGAAGAAAACATGAAATAAAAATCTGAAATTGCACCATTCGAGAAAATAAATTCTGAATATATCCTGCCAAAATTTTTCATATAAGTATGGATAAAAGTATAAATACACTTTTCTTAGCAAAAGTGGGAACATTCTACACATAGCATTTTGGGAACTTTTGTTAACTTAACAATACATGGAAAAGTTTGAAGTTTTTGAGTGTCTGCCTTGAAAAATGCTCAGAACATAATTTTCCTTCTGGCTCAGATGTGACTGAGTGCAAACTCGGGCATCTTCTCTGTGGACCCTGATGGCTGGCGTGGGTCCCTCTGCCAGTGCCTCTTAAGAAAGCTGTACAGCCAAGACCGGTTTGGCTCATGGATAGAGCGTCGGCCTGTGGACTGAAAGGTCCCAGGTTCGATTCCAGTCAAGGGCATGTACCTTGGTTGCAGGCACATCCCCAGTAGGGGGCGTGCAGGATGTCTCTCTCTCATTGATGTTTCTGACTCTCTATCCCTCTCCCTTCTTCTCTGTAAAAATTCAATAAAATATATTAAAAAAGAAAAGAAAAAGAAAGTTGTACATATTTTATCAGCAGATTCAAAAGGGTTGAGGAAGAATGGTTAAAGCAGTCCCTGGCAAAGGCAGGAAGTCAATAAATGTTTGCTAACTGAGTTAAAGAATGCGTAATATGTCACATGTAAAAATATGAGTGCAATCATTACGTCCTGTCAGCAAGTTATGAGGGATGCAGGTTTCTGGGGAAGGCCGCTGCTGAGAAACACTTGTTAGTCGGAACAAGCGGCTCCACTCCGGAGAGTGAAATGGTCCAAGAGTTCAATAGTCCTTGTGGGGTGAAGTCAGTTTCCGTGCCCGGTTTGTGCTCTTCTACATCTTCACATCCTGCCAGCTGACCAGCTAACGGCAGAAAAGCCACAAACTGGCACGCTCAGAAGAGAAACCTATCAACATGAGCAATTAACATGCACTCCCATTCGAATATGTCAGTTATCTGAAATATCTACATGTGAAATGATTGTACGTGTTCGGGATGAGTATCGGTAGGTACTGACCAATCACCTCCCAAAGGACAGTACTCGCCACACTCGTCGCCATGGAAACAATGGCCGTTTCTCCACACCCACGACAGCTCTGGGTATTTTGGGTTTCGTTATTTTATAATAGAAACCAAGTTCTGTGTTAATTTTCAGTTTCTTGATTGTCTGGCAGGTGAATGTCTTTCCATGTTCTGCATGGCCACTGGTGCGGAGTGAATTGTTTGTGGAGATCTGGTGTGCATTTTCTAAAGCATTGTGTGTTTTTTCTTGTTGCTTTCTAAAATTAAGTGAAAATGGATGTTATTAATCCTTGGTTATTTATTTTGAAAATATTTCCACCAAATGCTTCACTTACCTTTTAATTTGGCTTACTGTGTCTTGCAAACATTTTAGCTTTTTTTATTGCCAGATTTGTCCATCTCTTCTTTAATTTCTTCTGGGTCTTGTGCTTAGCTTTGTAATTTCTTGTCCATTGAGCTTTTCCCCTCCCGTTGCAATAATATAAGAATTATTAACCCTTAAATATCATCTCATCTATCTTTACAGTAGGTCTTTACTCTTCCTGAAATTTCTCTTTGCACATGGGGGAAATTCAGGATTTCTAGCAAATTGTCCTCTCAGGGCTGTAATGTGCCATGGGAAGAACACCGTGATTGATGAATTCTATCTGCCATGGGAGGTGGATGGGAGAGTGGCAGAATCTATTAACTAATAAGTCCCTTGGTACCCGAGCAGGCACTAGGGTAAACACTGGGGAGACAGAGCTAAGAAACAAACGAGCAGTGTTCTTCTTGCATGGAGCTTCCATTTATGTCGTAAAGCAGTGGTTCTCAACCTTCCTAATGCCTCGACCCTTTAATACAGTTCCTCATGTGGTGGTGACCCCCAACCATAAAATTATTTTTGTTGCTATTTCATCACTGTAATCTTGCTACTGTGATGAACTGTATGTAAATATCTGATAGGCAGGATGTATTTTCGTTGTTACAAATTGAACATCCTTAAAGCATAGGGATTAATCACAAAAACAATATGTAATTACATATTGTGAAATATTTATTTCTAATGACAAATAAATGAAATTTTGTCTTGAATCGCGGTGTAGCATGGGCAACAGTCTTCATAGGACAACAGTAAACTACATGGCTACACTTTGCTACACCGAGGAGCGGTGTGTTGGTTCCTAAGACCATGGGAAATAGGTGTTTTCTGATGGTCTTAGGCGACCCCTGTGAAAGGGTCGTTCGACCCCCAGGTTGAGAACCGCTGTTGTAAAAGATGCAAACACGAAGATAAACAAGAAAATGTCACGTGGCGATGGATAAATGATAAACTGTGGCAATGTGATGAAAAAGGAGGGGTTCTGCATGCCGAGTGGTTAAGGAGGGCTTCTCTGAAGAGGGGGTGTTTGAGCTGAAAACTGGATGAGGAGCAGACACGAGGCTTGAAGAGTCCGCAGGGAGAGAACTCTACAGAGTCAAAAGCGGGTACCAAGAGTGTAAGGGTTGCAGGAATGTGACATATTTGCAGTCAGGATGAAGGTGGAGGAGGTAGCGGGGTAAGCAGGATCCGTATAATCTTGGCCCCCTCCAGCCTGGTTAATAGTTGGGTTTTACTCCAAGTGATGGGGCGATACTGGAAGGTTTTAAACAAGGACATCAGGTGGTATGATTTACCATTTCCATGGGTTTCCCTACCATCCCTGAAGCTGCCACTAGAGGGAGGCAGGAGGAGAGGGGGCAGTCACACCACCAGCTCCCCAGTTCCCATCCTTCCCCACCCCATGACCTTCAGTGGGACCTGCAGAGAGAGGAACACGTGTCCAGAAGAGGCGCAGACTGTGACTGATGAAGGAATGAGGCCAGAAACTTGGTCTCTTTAAAAGAAGGTTAGGACGAGACCGGTTTGGCTCAGTGGATAGAGCATCGGCCTGCGGACTGAAGGGTCCCAGGTTTGATTCCGGTCGGGGGCATGTACCTTGCTTGCGGGCACATCTCCAGTGTGGGGCGTGCAGGAGGCGGCTGATCGATGTCTCTCTCTCATCGATGTTTCTGACTTTCTATCCCTCTCCCTTCCTCTCTGTGAAAAATCAATAAAATATATTAAAAGGTTAGCCTGAAATGGTTATTTACTAGACAAATTTCTGAGATTCTTTCCGGAAGCAATCGATGAAAACCATGTTCTCAGGCGGAGACCAGTTTAGCTCAGTGGATAGAGTGTCGGCTTGCGGACTGAAAGGTCCCAGGTTCGATTCCGGTCGTGGGCATGTACCTTGCTTGCGGGCACATCTCCACTGTGGGGCGTGCAGGAGGCGGCTGATCAATGTCTCTCTCTCATTGATGTTTCTGACTTTCTATCCCTCTCCCTTCCTCTCTGTGAAAAATCAATAAAATATCTTTTTGAAAAACATGTCCTCGGGACTGGTCCCCTGGCTGGCTCTTGCTTGGCCAGACAAACCTCACAGGGTGGCAGGGACTCTGGTGGCTGTTCAGGGCGGTCCGGCTCCCAGCCCAGCAAGTCTGGGGTCTGGGTGTTTTATCAGCGCTCCCAGCGCAGTGGAAGGAGAGGCTGATCTGCTTCCGCCACATCCACAGACAGGCATCTGGAAGCCAGGAGAGCCACACGCCAGATTTCACCAAGACCCCATCTGGAGTCCATGTGACTTTGGAACTCGCAAGCTCCATCCTTTTAGATGGTGATTTCAGGCATTCACATGGTCCAGTGTTTGCTATAATACAAGCTGCCCACGCCCCTGGCAATAGAATTGTTTACTTTAATACCAAGAAATGTGGGGAAGTGCCAAAATCTGCATGTGGTGCATGCCCGGGTCAGCTCTGAGGAGTTGGGCTGTGAGACCTAAAGTTCTCACGAGGTTGTCCAAAACGAAAAAACGTGTCAGCGGGGCCTGCCGTGGACCCACGTGTGTGAAATGTGTCCCTGCCAGGTTCACACGTGCTTTCCTTCTCGAGGAGCAGATAGTCACTGTGCAAGTGTGCAAAGCGCAAGCACAGGGTCAGAACGCTGCAGAAATGTTTTTAACAAGTGAAGCTTGGCCAAAACCGGTGTGGCTCAGTGGATAGAGCGTTGGCCTGCGGACTGAAAGGTCCCAGGTTCCATTCTGGTCAAGGGCATGTGTCTTGGTTGCTGGAGGGTGTGTGCAAGAGGCAGCTGATCCATGTCTCTCTCTCATTGATGTTTCTAACTCTCTATCCCTCTCCCTTCCTCTCTGTGAAAAATCAATAAAATATATTTTTTTAAAAGTGAAGCTTTTTTGAGTAATAAAAATAAAAGGCTGAAAATATACAGAACGCCCTCTGATAGGCAGGTGTAGCTGGTTTGGCTTTCCCCGAATAAAACCAAACTGGAAGTCGAGTCTTTGCCAGCCACATGCTTGGTGGGCAGAGCATCCCCAAACAGGAGGAGAGTGAGGAACATGGAAGATACTCAGGCCCTGATTCTCAGAGTTGAGAGAGCTGCCAGGTCAACGTGAATTTTGGGGGGGAGGGACTTTTCTGCTGGAAGTTCTTTCTTTTTTTAAAATATATTTTATTGATGTTTTACAGAGAGGAAGAGAGAGGGATAGAGAACCAGAAACATCGGTGAGAGAGAAACACCGATCAGCCGCCTCCTGGACACCTCTTACTGGGGATGTGCCTGCAACCAAAGCACGTGCCCTTGACCGGAATCGAACCTGGGACCTTTCAGTCCGCAGGCCAACGCTCGATCCTCTGAGCCAAACCGGTTTCGGCTGTGCTGGAAGTTCTTGCCTGGCACAACCACCGGTGACTCTTCGGGCTGCAGGTGGCACTGAGCAGGCTGCTTAAGAGAGCGGGTGTTGCAATGACACAGTGAGTTCAAATGGTGGCCCAGTTACCCACTCCCCCTGATCTTGAGCAAGCAATAGTTGATCTGGGTCTTACATCTCTTAGTCTAAAACAGGGTGATCACAGCGCCCACTTCCTAAGATGGTTGTAGCGCTGAAGGAGATGGCCCATGCCATGCTTGACATAGTACCACCACCTGGCTCACACGGTGACTAATACCCCTTTATTCATTTTTAAAGTATGTTTTTATTAATTTCAGAGAGGAAGGGAGAGATAGAAACATCAGTGATGAGAGAAAATCATCAGTTGTCTGCCTCCTGCATGCCCCCTGCTGGGAATCGAGCTCGTAATCCAGGCGTATGCTCTGACTGGGAATCGAACCCATGACCTCTTGGTTCCTTGGGTCCAGGCTCAACCTCCGAGCCACACCCAGCTGGGCTAATGCCCCTTACGATCAACAGAATTCTTCATTACATTTGCTCCATTTGTTGGCCTGTGTTTGTTGGTTTTCATTATTTAATTCCAAACAAGCAACCGTATTCCAGATGTGGGAGTAGGTGGGTCACTTCTTGTTGACTACCTACTGACCACCCCAACCAGTATGCCCCTCCCCCTAGAGACAGTGTTTAGCTTCCAAAGCAAGAACACACAGGCCACTCTTACCACCACTTCCCCGTACCCCCAAACCTGAATCTTGGGGTAATTATTCAACCTCACCACTACCTTAAGCAGAATTCTATAGAGAGCAAACATGTATAGCTCCCATTCCCTTGTAGAAAACGCACTGGCAAGGACAAGGGGCAGTCAACATAGGTTTCAGGAGATGACAGGCTGATTTTGAAAGCACCCTGAAACGGATGCATCAACATTCACATATAGCAGAATAATTGGGATGATGTCGTAGACTTGAACACAGCAGAAGTTGAAACAAAAATGTGGGGCTGAAGACCTTAACAGCCCACGAGAAGTGTCTTCCACATTTTAGGCTCAGAAAAAAAAATTTCTCTCCAGGGGATGTGATCTGAGATCTGGGTCACTGACCACCTTGACTACTGAAGCTTGACACATTGTGGAATTCTGAGACACCATTGTCGCTATTTATATGGGGACTGAAAGGGATATATTGAGATTTTTTTTTTTAACTTGTCTTAGGAAATACTTTGTTTTCATAAATACTGCAGAGGTAAAGTTACTCAAAGGCTGCGAGAGAAGTGGCGACCCGTACATATCCTATAACTGGAGAAATAAATGACAGTATGGATGTAACTCATATATTTCTGAAAACCCAAGAGGAGTTTGTGTTTAAAGGACTTGAGTCAATATCCCAGCCATTTCCGTACGTGCTGAAACGTATTTTATATTTTCAAGGAGAAGCTTCAGTTCATCAATAGAGTTCTGTGGGGGAATTAAAATCAAACTCAAAAATACCCTAATTATGCCGCCCTCTGGCCTCTCCCCAGAATTCCTCTTCCGTTAGAAACACACAGGACAGCTGAATGAGGATGCTCCCGAGAAACAGAATCACTAGGAGATATGTAGATACAGATATAGATACCATTGATTCTGACCAATGCATATATTTATGTCCCTGTTAGGCGAGAAAGGCTGATGTTGCACATGAATTTCAAAAGCAGCCTGCTGGAGAATTCTCTCTTATTTGGGGGAGGCCAGTCTTTGGTTCTATTCGAGCCTTCAACTGATTGGATGAGGCCCACCCCATTCTGGAGGACAATCTGCTTCACTCAAAGTTCAGCAAGTTAAATGTTAACCTCATCCCCAAACACCCTCACAGATACCCAGAATAATGTTTGATCTAATACCTGGGTATCTCAGAACCAGTCTGAGATACCCAGACTGCGACAGATGAGTGAGACAGAGGAATATTACTGGTCATGCTGACTTCGATCATTGCTTCAGAAGGCGTCTGCAAGGTGCCTGTAGAGTTATAATTTTTTTTTCCTTCAGCAATGAAAACATTTATGATGGGGACAGCTTTGAAACTATACATATCACCTAGTCTCATGAAGTATAGCAGCCACCATGGGCCCCTTCCTGCAGCAAGAATTGCTATGGTATTTGTCCAATGGTATTTTCTAATTTTATCTATACAGTGGTACCTCGAGATACGAGTTTAATTTGTTCCATAACCTTGAGGCGTAGGAAACTATGAGACGCTCCAGTCTCGGTAAACTGGTGGGTCATGTGCAGCCGGCCGATCCGCGTGATTACTCCTATCTCTAATGTTGCTCGTATTTCAAAGCAAAAATCGCTTGCTCAATGGCTCATATCTCAAAAATCTCGTATGTTAGGGCACTCATATCTTACTAATAATATAGGAATATGCAAATTGTCTGGGGTGCCATCACAGTAAGAGTAATGACCAATCAGCAGGCTACTTGGGGTGACAAGGCCAGCAGGGAGGTTAGTGAAGGACAACCAGATGACTGAACAGCAAGCTTCGTGGGGCAACCAGGCCAGCAGGGGAGTGCAGTTGGGGATGACCAGGTCAGCAGAGGAGGGCAGTTGTGGACCATCAGGCCACAGGAAAGGACAGTTGAGGGCCAGATCAGGTCAGCAGGAGAGGGCAGTTGTGGGTGATCATGTCAGCAAGGGAGCAATTAGGCAGAATCGGTTGGGGCAATCAGGCAGGCAGGCAGGTAAGTAGTTAGGAGCCAACAGTCCTGGATTGTGAGAGGAATATCTCACCAGTAGTCAGACATCCCTTGAGGGGTCCCAGATTGGAGAGGATGCAGGTTGGGCTGAGGGACACCTCCCCCTTCCTTCATGCACAAATTTCGTGCACTGAACCTCTATTAAAAAAATAAGAGAAACATTTTAAAGCAAATTTGGAGGAAACAGCTGAAATTGTGCAGTATTTTTAGTGATATTACTCTTAATTCTTGTGTTTTCTACTTAAACATGATATCTGTGTCATAAAAAAAATAAGATAGTTTAGCTCTACTAATATTTAATTGGATTTATATCTTCACCTTCATTGGATCTATAAATCAAGGTAGACATATAGGGTTTAAAAATAATAAAACTGCTGATATGCCGTACTCCAAATTTGATATTACCAAGAAAGGTATTTAAAATATAAATTTATGTATCCATTATCAATAACCATAAATGTCTTCCTAAATACATATTGCATGATGTGTGCTTTTCCAAGGTAATTTTTCAGTCCTGACAACTATGATAATCAACTATAGACATAAATTAAGCTTAGAATTCAATTTTCAAATGCTATATTTCTGTGTTAAACTATGATTCATAAAAAATGAAGATTGTTATCACTAAACATTTATAATTTAGTAAAATTTCCTTAAAGTTATATCCTAAGTAAATAAAGAATCTTATAAAACTCCTATTTTGGAAATAGTTAAAGTTTAGGTATAAATTAAAAATAAAGATATATTGAAGGTACTTATTAAATTTGCTTTCCTAATAAGGATATATGGCTTAAAGATTTTGGAGTGTATTTTTTTAATACATAAAATTTCAAAAATGTTTTAGAGAGTTGTCAGCTTTTCATTTTTTCCTTAAAAAATCTTTTCTATTTCCTGTTACAGTACTATCATTTACTAAAACAAAGATCATTTCAATACCAAAAAGTCATCATATTAGAATAAAGTAATATACTTTTTTATATATATATATCTTTTATTGTTGACAGAATTACAGATGTCCCCCATTTTCTCCTACTTGCCCCCCTCAAAAGTACTATCTTTTTACATGGAATACTTGAGCTTACTTAAGATCTATGTTATTGTCTTTTTTTATGTTACTATTTATTGGGGGAACTTACTACAGTATCCCAATATTATTGAATTAAACCCATTCCCCCCCTCAAAAAAAAAGTAAGTTAAAGTTTTAACCCTCAGGCCGAGACCGGTTTGGCTCAGTGGATAGAGCATCGGCTTGCAGACTGTAAGGTCCCAGGTTCGATTCCAGTGGGGGCACGTACCTTGCTTGTGGGCACATCTCCACTGTGGGGTGTGCAGGAGGCGGCTGATCGATGTCTCTCTCATCAATGTTTCTGACTTTCTTTCTCCCTTCCTCTCTGTAAAAAATCAATAAAATATATTTTTAAAAAAAGTTTTAACCCTCAGGACCTCAAATTGTCACCTTGGAAATAGTATTGCTGCAGAGGTGATTAGCTACATCAAGATGAGGTGATACTGGAGTAGGGTGTCCCCCTAATATGCAATATGACTGGTGTTTTATAAGAAGATTAGTGGCCCAGTGCATGAAATTTGTGCATGGAGGGGGAGGGTGTTCCTCAGCCCAGCCTGCACCCTCTCCAATCTGGGACCCCTTGGGGGACATCCTCTCACAATTTGGGACTGCTGGCTCCTAATTGCTCGCCTGCCTGCCTGATTGCCCCTAATCGCTTCTGCCTGCCAGCCTGATCACCCCCTAACCACTCCCCTGCCAGCCTGATCGACACCTAACTGCTCCCCTGCTGGCCCAATTGCCCCCAACTGCCCTCCCATGCTGGCCCGGTCACCTCTAATTGCCCTCCCTTGCAGGCCTGCTTGTCCCAAACTGACCCCCCCCCCCCTGCCAGCCTGATCAGCCCCAACTGCCCCCCACTGCTGGCCTGCTTGCCCCCAACTGATCCCCCCTGCCAGCCTAATCACCCCCAACTGCCCCTCCCCCCATTGGCCTGATCATCCCAACTGCCCTTCCCTCCTGGTTTGATTACCCCTAAGGGCCTCTGCCTCAGCCCTGCCACCATGGCTTTGTCCAGAAGGATGTCTGTCCTGGTCAAATTAGCATATCTATACCCTTTTAGTAGTAGAGGCCTGGGGCATGGGTGAAGGCTGGCTGGTCTGCCCTGAAGGGGGTCTCCTTTGGGGTTGGGGTCCCCTGTGTGAATGGCCTGGGGCAGTTTGCAGGCAGGCCATGCCCCATTGGAGCAGGAGTCCCCACTGGGGGTGGTGCAGCCTAGGTGAGGGGCTGAGGGCCATTTGCAGGCTGGCCACACCCCCTTCAGGGGGAGTGTCCCTGTGGGGGGCATGGCTGGCCTGGGCGAGGGGTTGAGGGCCATTTGGGGGCAGTTTGCAGGCCAGCCAAGCCTCCCCCCGGCTTTGTCCGGAAGGTCTTCTGGTCTAATTAGCATATTACTCCTTTATTAGCATAGATGGCCTTGCGAAGACAGACACACAGGGAGATCAAAGATTGAGGGGGTGCATTTATAAACCCAGGAGCACACGGGGCTACAGGAGCCAGGAGAAAGGCAGGGGCAGCCTCTCCCTCAGCTCCCAGAAAACGCCAACCTGGACTGCACCCTGATTTTGGACTTCTAACCTCCAGAAGTGCAGGGGATACATTTCTCTCTTTCTTTCTTCTTTTTTTTAAATCATATAGTATTTATTTTCTTCATTATCACTAATTCTGCTTTGCAAGTGCCCTCAAGTTCCATCTGTAAATGGAAAGGTATCTTCTTATTCTAATGGCATAACACACACACACACACACACACACACACACACACAGGCAAAACTATGTTAACAGTTACTAGTCTTCAAAACAGACTTTAATCCTGCATCATTATTTACTAATTATTGTATTATTTATTTTGCACACTAATAACGATAAACCTACTTTTGCCCAACTGTGTGTATATACATATGTGTCACATCATCATCATCTACCCATCCATAGACAGACCCTGATCTTGTTTCCATATCTGGGTTATTGCAAATAATGCTGCAGTGAACACGGGGTGCAAATGTCTCCTGATCCTGTTTTCATTTCTTTTAGAAATATTTCCATATGGATCATATGGTGGTTCAATTTTTGATTTTTTGTTGACACTTCATACTGTTTTTCATAGAGCCTGCACTGTTACATTTCTAGGAGTAGTGTACAAAGGTTCCAATTTCTCCCCATTCTCAACAGACTTGTTATCTCCCTCTCTCTCTTTCTCTCTCTCTCTCTTTTTTAAGAATAGCCATTTTAACAGGTGTGAGGTGGGTGATATCTCATTGAGGGTTTGATTTGCATTTCCCTGATCAAGATGTTAGGCAGTTTTTTTTTGGTTATCCATTTATATGTCTTCTGTGAGAAAAAAAATGTCTATTCAGTTCCTCTGCCCATTTTTAAAAATTGGATTGCTTGTGGGGTTTTGTTGTTGTTGTTGCTATTGAGTTATCTGACTTTCCTATATATATTAGATACTAATCTCTTATCAGATATATGACTTGCAAATATTTTCACTCATTCTAAAAATTGCCTTTTAATTTTGTTGACAGTTTACTTTGCTGTGCAAATGCTTTTTAATTTGACATAATCCCACTGATTTATTTTTGCTTTTGTGTCCTTGCTTTTGGTAGGGGATACATTTCTGTTACTTGAAGTCCCCAGTCTCATGGCACTTGTGTAGAAGCCTGTTTTGTACTGTTTCCTGAGATGATCAGTCAGGGGCAGCCACGAGAGGAGACAGAGGAGAGGCCAGGAGAGAAAGCGCCTTGTACTCCCAGGTCCTAGAACCAGCACCTGAGGCTCTGCACTCAGCACCCAGCACCCAGCACCCAGGGCCTCCTGGGAGGCACCAGCTGGTCAGGAGGCAGAAAGCTGGGGTCACCGCCTGCATTGGGGTTCCGAGGGGAACACAAAGCCGGGCAGGGAGAGCAAACTAGGACTGGCCAGTTTTGTTTTGTGTTGTTTTTTTTTTTTAAATATATTTTATTGATTCTTTAAAGAGAGGAAGAGAGAGGGATAGAGACTTAGAAACATCGATGAGAGAGAGACATCAATCAGTTGCCTCCTGCACACCCCCTACTGGGGATATGCCCGCCACCAAGGCAGACTGATGCTCTATCCACTGAGCCACACTGGTTTCGGCAGGACTGGCCAGTTTGAATAGCTTGGTGGGCTCTAGCTGGTCTTCAGTTCCCAGGTACTCAACCCTGGGATGAGTGAGAGCGAAAAATGTTGCTTCCTGGCATCACAGGCCAGATGGTGACAGCAGAGCTGGGACTCCAGAGTGGTCAGTTTGCGTATCAGGCAAGCTCCAATCCGACCCTTCGATATCTCTCAGAATTGGCTGGTTTCTCTCAGGCCAGAAAGTTCCTTGAAAATGGCAAAACACCATAATATTAAAACTATATATTTTTTAAAAATATATTTTATTGATTTTCTACAGAGAGGAAGGGAGAGGGATAGAGAGTTAGAAACATGGATGAAAGAAAGTCATCAATCAGCTGCCTCCTGCACACCCCACACTGGGGATGTGCCCACAACCAAAGCACATGCCCCCAACCGGAATCGAACCTGGGACCCTTCAGGCCACAGGCCGACGCTCTATCCACTGAGCCAAACCGGTTTCGGCCATAATATTTTTAAACATGCATATCTAGTGCACATTAATAATTAACATGCATATGTAATTAAACACACACACAATACACCTCCCTAGGAAACCAGCGCATCCCACAGTTGGCAATGTTAGGGAGAATCTGGTTGGTACTATATTGTGAAAATCCCACGCTGAGTTTCTGTTTCTTTGACCCTTGAGAGATTTCTGAGCAGAGATGCGGCCGGTCAGAAGAGAGCATTAGTAAAATGATTCTAGCAGCGGAATATAGAATGGATCATCAGATGAGGGGCCAGAAGCAGAGAATGATCACAAGATTGACATAAAAGGTGTCAGGAACCCAATCATGATGGGGGTGTCTCTGAGAAAGCCACCCATGATAGGGTGTCTCTGAGAAAGCCACCCATGAAGGGGTGGGTGTCTCTGAGAAGGAACAGATGGTCCCAAGCCTGGAGAGATGGTGAAGGTGTTTTTTTTTCTTTTTTAATTAAAATTTTTAATACTTATAATTGTTACAATGTTTATGAGATAGGAAAGGAATTTTTAATATTATTCAAAAGCCTCAAAATTGGTTCTGCCTTTAGAACTTGGAATCCTACCGACGGCAATCTCTCCCATGGTGGTCACGAAAATGCGCCTCTCAGCTCTCTGAGTTCCAGGAGCATAAGGGACCGAGCCCCAGCTGCTGCCCTCTGAAAGGCTGCCCCGCTGTCCAGCTGAGGCCACTCTGGCCTTGGGCTACCACAGCCAGTGGCCCACTTCAGCAGGAACGCTCGGCAGGATGTCCCTGCAAGGAGAGGCAAGCCTCCTCCGGTGGTGACGTTGACTTGAGCACACCTATTTGGGCTTCTGCACTTTAAAAAAAAAATATTTTTTTTATTGATTTCAGAGAGGAAGGGAGAGGGAGAGAGAGAAAGAAACATCAATGATGAGAAAGAATCATTGATTGGATGCCTCCTGCACAACCCCTACTGGGGATCGAGCCCACAACCTAGGCATGTGCCCTTGACTGGGAATCAAACCATGACCTTCTGGCTCATAGGTGGATGCTCAACCACTGAGCTGAAATTTTCTTAGAACTGCCCTCCAGTCTAAGATTCTTCTGTCCAATCTTTCTCCCTTCTCGCTCCTTCGCAGGGTTAGACCTGCCTCCTGGTGGCCCAGCTCTTCCGGCCTCCCCAGCTCCCTGCCCACTCCCCCCAGGCACTTCCCCTAATACATCTCTTGCGTGTCTAATGGCAGGTGCCTGCATCTCAGAGGACCTGGCCTAAGGAAGCTCTACAGCAGTGGTCAGCAAACAGCGGCTCCCGAGCCACATGCGGCTCTTTGGCCCCTTGAGTGTGGCTCTTCCACAAAATACCACGGCCTGGGCGGGTCTATTTTGAAGAAGTGGCATTAAAAGAAGGTTAAGTTTAAAAGATTTGGCTCTCAAAAGAAATTTCAATCGGTGTGCTGTTGATATTTGGCTCTGTGGGCTAACGAGTTTGCCGACCACCGCTCTAAAGGGATGATTAAGTAGAGCTGAAGTTTTTTCTCTTTCAGTCACTCAAAGGATGCTCTCTCTTCCCAGCGGGTGTGGCAGCTGTGGGCTTGGTCCAGGTGCTCACCGGGATGAGAAGCTGGGTCCTTCCGCACAGTGTATCCTGTGGGGACAGCCAGGTGATTTCACACTTGTCTTCATACTTTGAAACACAGCGAATTTCCTCCTTAGGTATGTGTTATGTGTGCCCACATGAAAAGCAAGTTAAGATTAAAAACTGCTGGTGGGACTCTCTTCATCTAACTCACTTAGAAGGCCGATTTGGTAACCTGGCATGACCAGTTTACAAAGTAACATACCCTTTGCCTTAACATAATTTTACTTTTAGGATTTTTGTTGTGGATCCAGGTGGGGGTCTCCAGAGAGAGAGAGATGTGATCAACATGCCCGCATAAGTGCGTGAATCGACGTGTTCATCACCTTGATGGTGGTCATTATTTCACAGTGTATATGTACATCAGATCATCACACCGTGCACTCTAAACAGATGCAATTTTTATTTGTCAGTGGCACGTCAAGAAAGCAGAGGAAAGATATGAGTCTATTCATTCAGTGATCGTCGCATTCGAGGAGATAATGCAAAGAGATTTCTAACTACGCTAGGGGACCGTTAGCTCAGGGAAGGTCCGTTCGCACAGGGTAATCCTCCCGGCCCTGAAAAACAATGTGTAGAAGGGAAGCCGAGAAGATAAAAGCGGCGGAGTGGCCTGATAAAATCGGGGAGTAAACGCCCAGCCCTCAGCAAACAGCAGAGACCCAAAGTGCTGTTTTCCGAACGGTCGTTTCTCCCAGTTACCTGGGCTATTACATCCTTCAAAGGCGATGGCAAATGACAGGTGGAAACCGGGCCGGTTCTGGAAAATGTACTATTACGTGCAGTTATTTTCCCAAATAAATTGTTTGATCTTGGATGAGGATCGGGCTTTTGTGAAAGAAAAACTCACACACCCTTCCATGTCAGCCCCGATAATAGAGGGACTCAGAAGTCAATTCCGAGCAGGCCCAGGCACCGGGGTTGGGGGGTGGAGGGGGGCTCCTTTGTTCACCAGTGAATGTCCAGGTTCAAGTTGTGCCCCCGAAAGTCCTCGGCAGGCTTTGGGGAGACTTTGAGCAGCCACGCCGTCTTTTCCTTCAGCCTTCAGGTGCCTGTCAAGTCCTGGGGTCTCAGCAGCCAATCTGCAAGCCTCCCAGAGAGAGGGGGGCGGGAGGCAGGCTGGAGCGGGGTGAGGGAGGAGAATGTATAAGGAAGGTCTGAGAAAACAGCACGAGGAGGAAAGTGAGATATCACGGATCATCATTTTAGCATGTCAGAAACATGCACAACAGCCAGAGAGGTTTAGTTAGTGCGGTGTTTGTGAAATAGTGGGCACCCACTCTGCTTGCTTTGATCAGTTTCGTGTTGTGGCGTTTTGTGTGTGTGTGTGGCATGTGCACACGCATGTGTGTGTGATTTGGGGGGAAGGGTGTCATATAAGATGAGTAAAATCTAGAACCTGCCCTCAGGGATCTTATCCATAATTTAAGAAGGAAGACCCGTTATGTGTGTGGTAACTTCTTCATGCATAGATAGGAAGATCTGCCTCTCACCAGGGCATTGTGGGAGACATCATTTTATGTAAAGCAGCAGCCTCTACATGTGCATGGCAATTCGTAGGCCATCAGTAAATGACACTATTAGTTTATTCTTCTTACTCTGATGAGTATAGGAGGAGACAACACATAGGGTTCCCTTCCACCTCCTTCCAGCTGCTGCTGTTTGGAGCTAAGCTGGCATCTGGGTGATTGGGTTTGAAGGTGTTCTCTCTCCCTCTCTCCCAGGTTCCACATCCCAGTGGAGAACATTAACAATTTTGACCAACCACCACCTCCAACAAGTTTCCAAACATTTTCGTCACTCCCCAAATAAACTCCCAGACCCGTTAAGCAGTCACTCCCATGCCTCACTCCCAGCACCAAACCTTGGCAGCTACCAACCTTGAGGGCTTAAATCATCAGGAACACGTCCTCTCACTCTGCTAGGGCCTCGAAATCCCGGACCAAGCTGTCAGTAGCCCCGTGCTCCCTCTGAGTGCTCCAGCAGAGAATTCTTCCTTGCCTCCTTCTATCTTCTGGTGGTTTCTTTGCATGTAACAGCATCACTCTAGTTTCTACCTCCCTCTTCACATGGCCGTCTCTCCTCTCTGTGTGTCTGTGTCTCTGCATCTCCATCATTGACTTTAGATCCCTCCTAATCCAATATGACCTCATTTTAATGTGGCTCTATCCACCAAGAACCTATTTACTAAGAAGGTCACGTTCACAGGCACTGGGGGATTAGAAGTTGAACTTATATGTTGGGGGACATAGTTCACGCCATGACATTTACCTGCTGGTAAGGACCATGTCTTCAGGTCCTTAGATTTAGAAAGACCAACTCTGGCCCAGGTGAGAAGGATGAACATATGACCCAGGACGGGCCACTGTTTTGGCCACATAATTGGTTTAGATGTGGCCATTTGTGTACAAAGCAGGCAATGAGATTCAACGCAGACATTTTTATTCACACTCCTGCAAAGGAAGGCTCTTTTTCTGCTGAGCGAGCTTGGACAGACATAGGCCCATTTCTGGCCACGTCACCTCGTGGACAAGCCCTTCTGGGAGTGCGGAAAGCCTGCAGCGTTGACTTTGGTCCCCAGTCCTACTGTACCCGAGTTCAGAGACTTCTGCATTTTCCAACGACATCAGCCCAGTGGTTCTCAACCTGTGGTCGCGACCCCTTTGGGGGTCGAACGACCCTTTCACAGGGGTCGCCTAAGACCATCAGAAAACACATATTTCCCATGGTCTTAGGAACCAACACACCGATCCTCGGTGTAGCAAAGTGTAGCAATGTAGTTTACTGTTGTCATATTAAGACTGTTTGTTACCCATGCTACACCACGATTCAAGACAAAATTTCATTTATTTGTCATTAGAAATAAATATTTCACAATATGTAATTACATATTGTTTTTGTGATTAATCACTATGCTTTAATTATGTTCCATTTGTAACAATGATGCATACTGCATATCAGATACAGTGGTACCTCGAGATATGAGTGCCCTAACATACAAGATTTTTGAGATACGAGCCTTGGAGCGAGCGATTTTTGCTTTGAAATACGAGCAACAGTTGAGATAGGAGTCATCGCACGGATCGGCCGGCTGCACACGACCCACCAGTTTACCGCGACTCGAGCGTCTCATAGTTTCCCACGCCTCAAGGTTACGGGACGAATTAAACTCGTATCTCGAGGTACCACTGTATTTACATTACAGTTCATAACAGTAGCAAAATTACAGTGATGAAGTAGCGACAAAAATAATTTTATGGTTGGGGGTCACCACCACATGAGGAGCTGTCTTAAAGGGTCGCAGGATTAGGAAGGTTGAGAACCACTGCATAAGCCAGTACGTTCACTTCTTTTCATTCTTGCCTCTGACATTGGGGGTCAGTTTTCCTTTACTTCCACACAAGTAAAGAAGTGATACACTGCATCCTCTTCCATTTCTCTTCACGACAACATGTGCTGCATGTCTGTGTGCCTGCAGTGTAGAAGAGGCCTGTTCTCTGCCCTCCGGCAGCTCACAGCTGAGTGTGGGGTGAGGACATCTCGGTTGAGAGCATCGACAGAGAGGAGTCATACTGCCGGGTTCGGTTCCATCCCAGGGATGACCACCCGGGTGACCTTGGGCAAGTCTCAGCCTCTCTGTGACTGCTTCCTCACCTAGAAAACAGGAACAATGAGAGTCTTTATCTTATGGGGACATTGGGAGGATGAATTAGTTAATACAGTGGTACCTCGAGATACGAGTGCCCTAACAGACGAGGTTTTTGAGATACGAGCCGTCGAGCGAGCGATTTTTGCTTTGAAATACGAGCAACAGTTGAGATAGGAGTCATCGCGCGGATCGGCCGGCTGCACACGACCCACCCGTTTACCAAGACTCGAGCATCTCATAGTTTCCCACGCCTCCAGGTTACGGAAGGAATTAAACTCGTATCTCGAGGTACCACTGTATTTGTAAAATGCTGGGAGCGGTGTCCGACGTTTTGGAGCAGCTATATGAAGTCAATTATCATGATTGAGTCGAAAGTGTTCTTCCTTAACGCCCAGAATGGCGCTTTGAAATTAGCACCATTACCATCATTTTACACATAAAGAAACGGACGCTAATGTCAGTGATGAGAAAGGGCGTTATAGAGAAGAGGGTCCTAGAGAGGGAATCGCAAATGTATCCGTTTTTGTTTGCCCAGTACCTCCCACAGGACCTGACTGTTGTAAGCACCCACTAAATGTGTTCTGCATAAATGAGTGAGTGAATGAATGAAGACAGACCTTATCCACCCCTATGGTAAAGGGCTGGCAAAAGTAGGCTTACAGTTATTCATGTGGGAAAATAAATAAATAGCTGGGTCAACGGGCTGGTGTGGCTCAGTGGTTGAGTGCCAACCTATGAACCAGGAGATCACGGTTTGATTCCTGGTCAGGGCACATGCCCTGGTTGGGGGCCCGATCCTTAGTAGGGGGCATGCAGGAAGCAGTGATCAGCGATTCTCTCTCATTATTGATGTTGCTGTCTCTCTCCTTCTCCTTTCCTCTCTGCATTCAGTAGAAACATCTAAAAATAAATAACTTTTTTTTTTCCATATGAACAATTGTAAACCCACTTTTGCCTACGCCTATATGGATAGCCTGGCCTGTAATTAGAGAATGTAAATTGCTAGGTCAGCTCCTGGGATTCATCCTGATAAGTTTTCATCCCTTATTTTATAAATATATACTGAGCACCCACATATTGGAGACAGCACGTTAGATTACATGGGTGGGTATAACCAACAGTCATCAGCACTCACAAATTTACATACACTCTCCTAGTGGACACGGGGGGTATACAAGTAAACAGCCAATCACAAACAGAGCTCAGCATCAGAGAGCCAGCCAACGAGATTCGGTGACAGAGCATCCATGGGTATTTGCATAGTGTGGTCCTGGAAGGCCTCTCTGAGCTGAAACTGAAGGCTAAGGGAGAGCAACCCACACCAGGGGCAGAGAGACGAGTTCCAGAATCCTTGGGAGGAAGGAGTTTGCTGGATCCTGGGATGCAGTGTCAGGGAGGAGAGAGCAGCACAGAGGTGACTGGCAGGGTGGGAGGGGTCTGTTCAGAGTCTGAGGGGGCGGGTTCAGCATGGTGGGCTCTCAGCGATGGCCTGTGAGAGGATTAAAGAGCATCCATGGCCCTGCTGTGAGGGGAGTTCACTGCTGGGACTTGGGAAGTGAGCTATTCTCAGTGGCACTGGCCTTCCTCAGTCATTACAGTACTTCTTAGATCTGGTTTAAGCAGGCGGAAGTTAGAGAATGGCAGTGAAGGTAAATGCCTCCCGACCTGCAGGATGGACACAGGTCCCAAGCTTCTCAGGACCATCTGCGATGCTGACTCCTCCTCAACCAGGACTGACTCCAGGCGTGGAGTTTATGTTTTTTAATTTAAGTTCTTTATTTAGCGTATTACATATATCTCCTTTTCTCCCCATTAACCACTCCTCGCCTCTCCCAACCCCCAGTACATGCCCTCCCCACCCCCCTGGCCATCCGTGTCCATGCGTTATGCTCATAGGCATGCATACAAGTCCTATGGTTCATCTCTTACCCGCTCATCCCCCACTTTCCTTCATAGGGTGGACAGTCTATTTGATGCTTCTGTGACTCTGGCTCTGTTCTTGTTCATCAGTTTATGTTGTTCATTAAATTCCACAAATGAGTGAGGTCATGTGATGTTTATCTTTCTCTGACTGGCTTATTTTGCTTAGCATCATGCTTTCCAGTTCCATCCATGCTGTTCCAAATGGTAAGAATTCCTTCTTTTTTATAGCAGCATTGTACTCCATTGTGTAGATGTAACAGTTTTCTAATCCACTCATCTGTTGATGGGCACTTAGGCTGTTTCCCAATCTTAGCTATTGCAAATTGTGCTGCTATGAACATAGGGGTGCATATATCCTTTCTGATTGGTGTTTCTGTTTTCTTGGGACCTATTCCTAGGAGTAGGATTACTGGGTCAGATGTAAGTTCCATTTTTAATTTTTGTGAGGAAACTCCCTACTGTTCTCCACAGTGGCTGCACCAGTCTGCATTCCCACCACCAGTGCACGAGGTTCCTTTTTCTCCACATCCTCACCTGCACTTGTTCCATGCGTGGAGTTTAAACGCCTGAACAAGGACAGAGGTGCTGATGGGAAATGGCCTTTCAAAATTCCATGAGGTCCTCCATCATTCTCATTCTAGGTGATGGCCAAGAGCAAGGAGAGAACTTTTGCTCTCTTTTTCGGGTTTTCTGTTTCATCTTTTCCAGAGAGAAGTCTCTAAGCATATACATGCTGGAATTGAATCCCTTTGTCTGAAATCTGCTTCCCAAAGCGTAGTTCAGTTCTCAGGTCTATGTGAATCCAACTCATCCTCCTCATATCTGCAAGTCACTTTATTTTGTCATTTTCGGATCCCCATAGTCATGATGCAAGAAGCCACAAATTTCTTGTTAATATTGTATTTAATATTGTGTTGTCTCCAGTGTTCGCAAAGTTTCTCGACTTTGATGTCAAACATGTTCATCTCTGTGTTGTCTGCTCTCCTCGGCGTGACCTTTCTCCCACTTTCATCTTTGTCTCTCTGACAGATGTTTGAAGAGAAACCCAAATGCCAACTCCTCTGCAAAGCCTTCCTTGATTTAACTGGTTTGAATAAGTCCTTCCTTCCTTGCAGGCTCTTGGTAAATTAGCATTGCATTTATAAGTTTGGGGATGCTTACCGAATCATGCCTTCGAGTTGTTTCTGCTAATGCCTGCTCTCTAACTCAGCCTGTCCCCCAAACTTCAGTCTCACTTCACACATGTATTTCTGAGATGGGCAATGCTCATCACTTCTCCTCATAATAACCATGCCCGTTACGAACCCATCCTAAATGCCTAGCATGGTTCTAGTCAATTTCCAGGTATTGATTTACTAAATCCTCATAAAAACTACAGAATTGTTACTGGCCCCACTTTACAGGTGAGAAAACCGAGGCACAGAGAGGGTACGTGCCCGAGGACATAGAGCTAAATTAGTGAGATTTCAAGCTTTGTCCTCTAGAAGGCTATTCTAGAACTGCCTTTCTACTAGAGCAGTGGTTCTCAACCTTCCTAAGGCCTCGACCCTTGCATACAGTTCCTCATGTGGTGGTGACCCCCAACCATGAAATTTTGCTACTGTGATGCATCCTGATGTAAATATCTGCATTTTCTGATGGTCTTAGGCGACCCCTGTGAAAGGGTCTTTCGACCCCCAGGTTGAGAACCGCTGTACTAGAAAGACCCAGAGTTGGAGATTAGTTCTGTGTCTACTTTAATGTTATTCCCGTGGCTGTATTCCCAGCACCTGACACAGTGCTTAGGACAAAAAAAAAAGGGCTCCAGATATACTTGTGAATGAAGGACGCATATTTTGCATATCTGTAAGTCACTCGGAAGCAGAGACGTGCCTTCGATGTCTTTATCTTTATCCCCCTGCCACATCTCAGCTGTATCTTGCCCATCCCTGTGAGCTAAATGCTTATTGAATGAAGAGGCAGGAAGAAAAATAGAGGACACAGAAATGGGGAAGGAAGGGCAGAGCGGGGAATGGAGAGTGGAAAGAAAACTAGCTTCGGGAAACAAATAGAGCTTGCTGGCAGGATTTGGAGAGAGTGCAATTGAACGGATTAAGAAAGGGACGATGATTTAAACACCTCGAAGGGCCAGGCAGGCGAATGAAAATTAGGGACATGGGCTGGTGAAGGCCATGGAGCGATGGAAGTCATGGTGGAGTCACTTCCCAGAGGTGATGATTTTTTAAGAGAAAATCTGGATTTTTTTTTATTGTCTAAAGTTTTACATATGTCTCCTTTTTCCCCAATTGACCCCCCTCTTCAGACATTCCCACCCCAGGCAAACCCCCACTGCGCCATTGTCTGTGTCCATTGGTTATGTTAATATACATGCATACAATAAATCCTTTAGAAAAATCTGGATTTTGTGTGAAACTCTTGATTGTTTGTAAACTGTTGGCAAACGTTTCAAATTAAAGGTAAAATAAGCACTCACTGGGTTAAACCTCAGCTGAATATAGCAAGACATGCTCTTTTGGAGCTTATTCAATACTCAACATGCAAAATTATATGAAAATGAGTGTGGTCCAATCTTTGGGAACTGTCACACTGAGGTCAGGCTTGCTCATTCGTATTTAAAATTTTCATTTGGTATTTTTTTAAGTGGGTTTTCATTGATTTCAGAGAGAGGAAGGGAGAAGGAGAGAGAGAGAGAGAGGGAGAGAGAGAGGGATAGAAACATCAGTAATGAGGCTTGCTCATTCTTTTATGGTGTACAGATATCGATTATTGTATTTCCCTATGGTGTCCCGAAGGAGAGGATTCGCAGGCTTATAATGAGCACCTTATGGGTTTCTCTTCTCAGGCTCAGTCCTGGGCCATAAGAAGAAGATCATGCTGGTCCATCAAGCAAGGAAGCAGGACAGACAGACAGGTGGCAAAACCAACCAGTTAACCCGATGGGGCCAAGGATTAAACACTTCCCAGTGAAGCTTTGGGAGTATCTCTCAGGAGCTTTTGAACAAATACAAAGAGAGCAGTTGGACAAGGCTGCAAGGAGAATGGGTAGAAGTGGGGGTGGGGACAGCAGGTACAGTGGTACCTCGAGATACGAGTGCCCTAACATACGAGGTTTTTGAGATACGAGCCATCGAACGAGCGATTTTGCTTTGAAATACGAGCAACATTTGAGATAGGAGTAATCACAGGACCCACCAGTTTACTGCGACTCGAGCGGCTCATAGTCTCCCACGCCTCAAGGTTACGGAACGAATTAAACTCGTATCTCGAGGTACCACTGTATCTGAAATTAAGCAGCGAAAGAATGACATCCCCGTGAGAGCAGCCACTCCATCCTCTTGGCTTTCCTCCCATTGAATTGGGGACAGACGGCCTGGGCACCTACGGTGGCCTGAGAGCCACGCTGGTCACCAGGGACAAAAAGCAGATGCTTAAAGGTGAGAATGAGCCCGAGCTTAAGACTGGGCCAACTGGTGTGGACCTTGTCCCTCTCACTTACTAACTGCGTGACTTTGAAGAAGTTTCTTAGCATCTCAAAGCCTCCGCATCCGTATCTATAAAATGGGGGGGAAGTCATGGAATAAGTTGTATTGGCTTCTTGTGAGATTAATGAAGAATATTTGTGGCAACCACTCAGCAGTGGAAAATACTCCACAAATGACAGCAACCACGATGTTTGCATGTCAGTTCTCTAAGAGAAGAATATAGAAGATATCCTGTTGACCCACGGAGTAAATTATTCTGCATCTCTTCCTTTTATGTATAGGCTTCACAGCACAAACTACAATTCGAAATTATGTTCCCAGAGACTTACTGTTCTACACAGTCCCCTCCCCACCCCCATCTTGGTTGCAAGGGTCAGGAAGGCAGGGAGTCTGTCTCCTGTCTTAAGTGTTCCTTAGCACTTAAGCATATACACTTGACCCGTAAACAACATAGGTATGAACTGCATGTGTGCATTTAAACATGATTATTTTTTCAATAAATAACCATCGGCCCTTCATATTCATGGCGTTCCAATCTGCAGACTCCCAAACAGAATTTTCTATCCACTGTTGTGAATCTGCAGTTGGGAATGCAAAACTACTGTTTCCCTTTGTGGCTGGTTGGATTGGTGGAGGTGAAGGGCTGAGTGTAGAGTCAAAAATTATGCACAGATTTTCAACTTCCTGGGGGCGCCCCTAACCACTGGAACTGTTCAAGGGTCAACTGTACTAGGTAAGTGAGAATAATAAGATTGTTTTGAGCATTTATATGTGTGGGTTCTGATACCCTCGAGAGTAGGGTTTCATCTAATTCTTTGCAACAGGCTGATGGGTTGTTACTATCCTTGTCCTCAATTAAAAGATGAGGGGACGCCGAGACCGGTTTGGCTCAGTGGATAGAGCATCGCCAGCAGACTGAAGGGTCCCAGGTTTGATTCTGGTCAAGGGCATGTACTTTGGTTGCGGGCACATCTCCAGTGTGGGGCGTGCAGGAGGCAGCTGATCGATGTCTCTCTCTCATCGATGTTTCTAACTCTCTATCCTTCTCCCTTCCTCTCTGTAAGAAATCAATAAAATATATTAAAAAAAAAAAGATGAGGGGACTGAGGCACAGAGAGCACCAGTGATGTGCTCAGTGTCGCAGGACAAGCCAGTGGTGGAACCGGGTTGCAGTGTGCTCTGGGCTGGGGCTACAGCCCGTGCCTACACCCTTGGTGAAAGGAAGGTCTGTGGAAGTGAGGAATTCATGACTAAGAAGTGAAACAGGGGCTGGGGGAGGAGACCATTTAATTGGGTACCAGGGTCAGTAGGACTTTGCAGGTAAACAAGGGACAAAAGCACAAATATGTACATTCCTGGAATGAGATTCTAACTTCTGGAAGATCAAGTGTAGGTAATTAATTGTGTGTGCGGTGTGTGATGTGTTTGATAGAGAGACAGAATGAGACAGAGACATACACATACACAGAGAGAAAGAGAGGAGAGAGGGGGGAGAGAGAGAGAGAGAGAGGACTTAACCAGCCTGTGAACCATGCAGAGGAGTTTGGACATCCTCCTATGTGCAGCAGGAAAACACTGAAGGGGAAACATAGGACATGATCAATAGTCCTTTTCCACAGTCAGCGTTCTGAGGAGGAAAAGGACGAAACACCAGTGAGGAGCGAGTTGGGAATCTGTGAGCAGGGACCCCAGTTTGGAGGCTCGTGAAAGGGGAGGCTGAGAAGCCACGGGCACCAAGCAGAAGGAAGTTTCAGATGTTTCTGAGTTTGGATTAGGCATTACCAGGAGCAATATTGACAGCGCTGTGATTTGGAATGGGCCAAAATGAATGAAAACACACACACACACACCTGTGCCTTTATTCAGAAAGGGACTCCCTAAATGAATGTTCAAGCTTTTCCTTTTTTGGGTCAAGACTGGGCATCACCTACGTGGTAGGTGTGACTTTGATTCTTGCCTGGAAACGGCCAGGTAAACGCAAACCCAGGCACGCACCCAACTCCTTGGACGATCTCTCCTTTGGGAATTTAAACACAAGGAGCTGCTAGGTTTGGCGGTGGCCATCATTCCAAAACATAAATCACGCCGAACTTGTTTGAAATGCTGTCTCGGAAGGTTGTGTGTTTTGACAAACCTTGCAGCCAGTTTGGTCCGGCCTTTGGATTTGTCATGAAACCTGACACCAAGCGTGCCCGCCTGCCTTGGGGTCCCTGGAACAAGTTCCAAGCGCCTCCCTCAGTGCAATGCCTCCTTCATCGCACCCTGGCAAGTCACAGGACGGTGTGGGGCCGCGCTGGACTTGTTTTTTTTTGGGGGGGGGTGGACTGTGTCACCCTTTCATGCGATATGGAAAAGGACCCAGGAGGGATGGTGATTTGGGGACATTTCTGTACCTCCCTCGTCTTAAGAGTGTACATGGCGGTTAATGGGATACCTTATCCTCTGTTGGCTAGTGACTTGGAGAGACCCCAAGCCAGGAGCGGTGCAGGAAGTTAATTAATCTGCCCACCAAAGAGAAGAAAGGTCTCATTTGCATGCATTTACATTCAGGTCTTGCATGCCTCTTGCTTTGGGTGGTCTCTGCTTGCTTTCTTGAACGGCACTGACCTGGCCAGGTCCTCGCTCCAGCTCCACACGTTTACCTGGTCTGTGTCTGAGCTTTGTTTAAGGGTGTGTGTCTTCTTATCGTTGCTTCCAGCAGCATCTGAGGGCCATCTAGATCATTTTATTCTCTGCAGAGACTCTTTCTCCTCCCCATGGACTGTTTTCGTCCAGCTAGCATGTAGCACAGTTGAGAAATGATGTATATACATGGCCACAATAAAGACTCATCTCCATCAGAGTTGCTTGGGGATGAGCCATTCAAATGATCTGCCGTTTCCCACTCAACTGCATGTCCCATGGCCATTTTTTTCCGAAGTTTTCCCTTTCTTGCTTTTCCTATCTTTTGGGGAGGTCTGTTTCTGTGGTTTTGTTTTTGGTTTTTTTTTGTTTTTTGTTTTCCTCTTGGGGGAAAAAGCCCATGGCTTCCTGGATGTACCTCTGGCATTCAACCTGCCCAGTCACTGTTTTTGCCTGAAAATGGCCAGGCAGGCTGAACCCCGGTCCCCCTCAAACCAGCCCGAGAGGAGAAGCAGGAGATAGAGGGGACAGGCCAGAAGAGATTGTGGGGAGGGGTGAAATGCAAAGACTGTCTGACAAGCTCTTGGAACAACAACAGCAAGTCAAAACCAAACTCTAGCGGGAGGGGAGTGCAGAGGGAAATCCTTGCATGGTGGTGGTGGTGGTGGGGTTCACCAGCTCCCCAGTGGGGGACCAGGGTGCCCTGTTTCCCTGCCTTGCAGTCCCCACATTTCTGATGCCTGACCCCAGTGTGGCTGTCCGGGGGTGAGGGCTGCTCAGCCATCCTGCGCCACCTCCTCGGGGGGGGCTCCCAAGCTCAGCAGTCAGGTGGGGAGGGCAAAAACAATGAACCCCCCACCTGAGACCCCTGTCCGCCTGGGAGAGAAGGACATTGGTGAACTCCTCTCTCCAGTGCGGACAGGAAATGACCTCTCCACAAACTGCTGCTTGAAAAACAAGCAGTGGTGCCTCAAGCCATCCAGCTCCTCTCTCTCTCTCTCCCCCTCTCCCTCCCCCCCCCCCCCCTCCCCTCTGCCCCTCTCTCTCTCCCTCCCTCCCCCCCTCCCCTCCTCCCTCCTCCCCCCCTCCCTCCCTCCCTCCTCCTCCTCCTCGCTCCCGCTCCTCTCGCTGTAGAGGGCTCCGACTAGCAGCTCCCAGCCAGTGTGTGCAGCCTGCCTGCCTGCCTGCCTGCCTGCCTGTGTGTGCGTGTGTGTGTGTGTGCGCGCGCGTGTGCGTGTGCGCCTACTTTGTACCGCGAGGCACACAGCCCATGTGCTCTGCATGGACGTTCCTGGCGCTCCGTGCAGCTTGAGCGTCCCCCGGCAGGCAGCAAGATGTCCAGCACGCCCCACGACCCCTTCTATTCTTCTCCTTTCGGCCCATTTTATAGGAGGCACACACCCTACATGGTGCAGCCCGAGTACCGGGTCTACGAGATGAACAAGAGGCTGCAGTCTCGCACCGAGGTAAGAAGTCCTGCGCGCCCCCCACCTCCTCCTTCTCCTCCTCCTCCTCATCCTCCTCCTCCTCGGTCTCCTCCTCCTCCTCCTGGGGGGGCGTGGGTTCGGGTCTCTTTTCCCCCCGAAACACTGGGATGCGGGGGGCGGCCGGCCTGCGTGGGAAGTGTCCCGTTAGCTGCGGTCCTCCTCCTCCTCCGTGGGAAGGGGCGCCGCCGGGATGCAGCCACTAGTTTGCACGCCGGCTTCTCCGGGCGCAGCAACTCTTGGAGCCTGGGAGCCGGGGGGACAGTTTCTGCCGGAATCTGCACCCCAGTCCGCCCCGCGCTCGCCCGCTCGCTTGCCTGGCTGTGCCGGGGGTGTACCCCCGGCTTTGCAGGCTCCCAAGTGGGGTCCGCGAGCAGGCGTGCCCGGAGAGAGGCAAGTCCTCCAGGGTTGGGGGACCCTGCTGGAACCCCGCAAAAATAACGCTGGATGGAGCACAGCCCCGGAGGGGAAGTCTGGGTGGACTTGCAAGGGCGCTTTTTCTCAAGTCCTCCGCCTGGAGGGGGACAGGGAGGGGCCGGGAGGGGAACCCCGGGACTTTTCCCGACCCCGGCGGCAAGGTCCCTGGGATCTTCCCAAGCAGAGGCCGGGGGGCAAAGTGGGGGGGGGGGTCCTTGGCTTGGTCCCTGAGGGGGGATGGGAGTGTCTTCCAAGGGGCGCTACCTTCCTGGGGAGCTGGCGCAGCAGATGAGGCAGCTGGAGTTTTGCAGGTTTGGGGTTTGGTGCCTCAGCCCCGGGGGCCGGCAACTCTGGGAGCAGAGAGGAGGAGAGCGGGACTGGGAGAACTTTGTCCGGGCAAAGCAACTCCTGCCATTTCAATATTTCCTGTCCCCCCAAACTCCTGCCATGCCAATATTTCCTGTCCCCCCAAACTCCTGCCATTCCAATATTTCCTGTCCCCCCAAACTCCTGCCATTCCAATATTTCCTGTCCCCCAAAACTCCTGCCATTTCAATATTTCCTGTCCCCCAAAACTCCTGCCATTCCAATATTTCCTGTCCCCCAAAAGTCCTGCCATTCCAATATTTCCTGTCCCCCAAAACTCCTGCCATTCCAATATTTCCTGTCCCCCCAAACTCCTGCCATTCCAATATTTCCTGTACCCCAAACTCCTGCCATTCCAATATTTCCTGTCCCCCCAAACTCCTGCCCTTCCAATATTTCCTGTCCCCCAAAAGTCCTGCCATTACAATATTTCCTGTCCCCCAAAACTCCTGCCATTCCAATATTTCCTGTCCCCAAAAACTCCTGCCATTTCAATATTTCCTGTCCCCCAAAACTCCTGCCATTCCAATATTTCCTGTCCCCCAAACTCCTGCCATTTCAATATTTCCTATCCCCCCAAACTCCTGCCATTCCAATATTTCCTGTCTCCCAAAACTCCTGCCCTTCCAATATTTCCTGTCCCCCCAAAAGTCCTGCCATTTCAGTATTTCCTGTCCCCAGGCTTGCTCTCCGGGCGGCCCCTGTGCCTGGGAAGTTGGGGGCTTTGTGTGGGAGTGCGGAGAGTGGCTGGGGGGTGCACCCCGGTCACTTTGAGGAAGTGGACCTCGCCGGGAAGTCAGGGCTGTGTGTGGAGGGCGAATGCCCAGAGGGTGGGTGCAGGGCAGGGCGGCTGCTGTGGCGGAATTTCTCGATGGAAGAGCCACTCTCCACTCTGGGAAGCAACTCAGCTGAGGCCGCGGGAGCAAATACAACTCACTCGCCCGAGTGGTCCAGGGGCCCTGGAGCCTTCCTGACGCTGACCATCTTTAACGCGGCTAAGCAGGGTGACCTGCTTTCTCATTGGCTACCTGCTGGACACGGGCTGCTGGCTTTTTTGTGTTTATTTTATTTTTTTAAACGGGGCTGTCTGGATCCCTGCTCTCTGCTGTCTGTGATCCTCACTCCATGGATGCTACACATCCACGGGGACACTGTTGCTCTCCCTGGCAGTCCGTCGCTTTCCAGAAGCAGGAAGGGTTTGGCTCGGAGTGGTGAGCTGTTGGCCGCCAGCAGGGACACGGGTGCGTGTAGCTGTGTGTGCGCTTGTGGGTGACAGTTTTCAGACCTCCCAGACCTTTGCGATCTCAGTGCTTGCATAAAACTATTGGTGGCTGCAGCTTGCTTGCAGGATGAGGAGCATACACACTGCCTTAGAGTTCCCGCACACATACGTTCATCGCACGCACACATACATGCATTGCACTATGCATTTCAGGCGAACATGTCTTCGACATAGAGTTTTTCAAAAGGGCCATGGTGGCTCAGAGTTCTGGAAGAGCGACAGGATTGAGAAGTCACCCGTGTCCACTTGCCCTTTGGGAAGTTCTGGAGGAGTTGCGGAAAGAGGTTTCTCTCCGGTCCTCTTCGCCTGAGTCTTTCCTGTTCACCTGGCCGGGGCTCAGCCCGGAGGCTCATGGGAAGAGCTCTCCATCCTGGCCTCAGGGTGCACCAAGGTCCCCACTTTATATTTCACCTGGGAGAGGAAACCTTTGAGACGCCTCCCGTTCATGATATGTTTCTGAAAAACTGGCACATCGTTACTTTTGTTTTTATTTTTTTTGAGAGCTAACCTCAGGTCCGCCTAACTTTTGGATGATGGGGTATGACTTTTAAAGATTTCTTCTGAGTAGAAAAACCGCTTCGTAACTCGGGAACCTGGAAAGAATAGCCGCTGTGACGAATCTTAAAAATGTGTGTGAACCTCCCCGGCTGTGACAGAAGAACAGTGTAACTTTTTCCTGTGTGTCCCGGGGCCCACCCTAACCCTAACCCTAACCCCCCCCTCCCCTTCGGTGGATCTTTTCTTTAATTAACCAAATAACTGCCCCGACTCTTCTTTTTTCTTTGCCAAGCGTAACTGATGGCATGAACCTAGAGCCATACCTTTTCCCTTTTCATTTCATATGAAAAAAAAAAGAATCATATAATTGCTCCTAAGCTATGTATTACTTTTAAGATATATTTCAATGGATATTTTTTAAGAGAGAGAGGAAGGGAGGACAGGGAGAGAGAGAAAAACAGCCATTAGCTGCCTCCTGCATGCCCTACCAGGAATCTAGCCTGAAACCTAGACACGTGCCCAGACCAGGAATCGAACCCGCACCTCGTCCATGCAGGGGATGACACCCAACGAACTGACCCACCCCAGCCAGGGTGCTCCCAAGATATTTAAACATTCACATTAACTATTAACTTTCGATCATGGTTTGGCACTGGGAAAGAAAATATGTAGGAAAAAAGTTATATTGTACCTTTACCCACCGGGGTTATTTATGATAAGGTTGTTCTGAGCCAGAGATGGCTTGGTGGAGATAAAAATACCATACCACCCAGCCAGAATGACCAGTTTATTCTCGCCCAAAATCAAATACTATATGGTTGAGCAATTACTTTCACAATTGAACCAATGCACCCAGCCATCGGGTAAGAGAGGCTCAGCTTTTCTCCCCTCTCTCCTGGTTCCAGGGCCCTATATTATGAAGTGTTATTTTATTGATTCCCCCCCCCCCCCGGCACACCTAGGCAATCCTGTCAACTCCCCATTCCCGTTTCAGGGCTGACTCGGCTAGGAAGGCATTAGCAGCCAGTCAATTCCGTGAGGAATAAATGGTAGATCAAGTTCTTGGAAGTTTCCTGGAACCTTCCTTCTTCATGGGCAGGAAGGAGAGCAGTGAAGAACCGGTGGTTACCGGGTCCCCGCCCATTGCTGACTGTCAGGGCATCCTCTACTGGCTGGGGGAGGGAGGGAAGGGCAGAGTGGGGTGTGCATTTCTTCCAAGTAAGTCAATTCCACCCCCTTGGGAAGCTGAGTAGTTTCTAGTTTAAAGAGCATCAGATGGGGCGATAAACCTGTTGGTTTCTGTAATTTACTAACGGGCTGGTTTGGGCCTTGGTTCCTCACTGGCAAATTCCTTGCAAAGCCCTTGAGTTAAAAGATTCAGACACGATGCGTGAGTCCCAGGTGTGGTTTGCTTTGGCATGAGAAAGCATTGTGAACTGGAATAGAGGATAATTATTTGTTTGCTCCTAGTATTTAGCTCAAAACCTCAAATGGTGTGGAAAGAATTAGGCTGATGGTGGAGGAAGTGTTGGAAGGCAGAGACCCTGCCAGTCTTCGTTAAAGCCAGTGCTGGGAGCAAGGAATTCCTGGGACAAAGTAGTTCCTCAATAAACCTTTGTTAACTAGCCCCTGGCCAGCGAATCCACAGATGAAAGAGGAGAGTTTGAGAATATCATTGAAATGAGCACCTAGCTGAGACCGGTTTGGCTCAGTGGATGGAGCGTCTGCTCGGCTTGTGGACTGAAAGGTCCAGGTTCGATTCCGGTTGGGGGCCTGTACCTTGCTTGCGGGCCCATCTCCACTGTGGGGTGTGCAGGAGGCGCCTGATTGGTGTCTCTCTCTCATCAATGTTTCTCACTTTCTGTCTCTCTCCCTTCCTCTCTGTAAAAAAAAATCAATAAAATATATTCACAAAAAAGAAAATAGAAATGAGCACCTTTCCTGAGAAACACAACTTTGAATGCCTCTGGGGGCCTGGTACCCCCTGAAGCTGCTCTGGGCACCCGCCTCCTCCACTCACCCCCATATTATCCACATTTATTTCATCATGAGGTTCTTTAGACCTCTCTGTGGCAGAAGAGAGCCAGTGTCAAAGAGATTTTAGAACCTCATCTCTTTTGAACAGAGTATGATGCAGGGCAAAGCAAACCAAAACAAACAAACAGAAAAAGTTTAAATAGTTTAAATGCTGGTGGCCGTTCTGGCAAATAAAAGTTCTTGACAACTTCAGAATCGCAGGGAAATGCGATAAAGAAATGTGTGGGTGTTTCCCTCCTTTTTAAAACGAAATTAAGGAGAACTCTGAGATCTGTGTCGCTGCTGATGCGTGCAGTTCCCTGGCAATGGAAGAGAGTTTCATTTTCCCTTGTGTTAGCTAGCCACCAGGAGTGGACCTGGTGACTCCCCAAATTCAAGCATTTTGTGGTCTTGCTGTCTCAGATGTACAAGATTGCACTGTAATATAATGTAGTATTGCACATCAGGTACAATCAGGTAGAATATGAAAATGTGTTCTAAAGACTTCAGAATTTGTTCTGTGTAAGCTTCCAGAATAACAAAAACTATTTTTTTTTAAATTTCTTGGAGTCTGTGCTATGGGATGAAAATATAGGGAAAATACGAGGCCCATCCTAAGGACCTTCCTTTTTAGCAAAGGGATTTGGCTAACGTTGGATTGTTACAGAATTTAAGCAGCTTTATCAGTGGAATTGTCAACATCCTTGTCTTGGATAACTTTGCTATACCTTGTTGGCGCATACAGATTGACCAAAATAGGTCTCCGCTTTAAGGAAGATGTTTGTGAGTGGATATTTTTCACGTTGTTAGGATACTCATTTTAATACAATACCACAAATACCCGGGAAGGGTGTGGGTTCCATTCTGTGTTTCTGCTGTGTGGAGACTTATTTTTTTCGACATTATTACACACCCCACTCCAGAAGAGAAACGTGATTACCATGGGAGGCTGCACACACACACACACACACACACACACACACACACACGGACTTTATTGGAATGACAGTGTTTAGTTGTATAGGGCTTAATAGGAATGGTAAAATGTTTGAAGACCTTGAAATTTAAATCTGCTTTTCACTTCTTCTCAGTTCCACTCTCCAGCTCTCTGGGGAGGGGTTTTGGAGGCGGGGGGGGGGA
>JAAGEH010002528.1:488765-512418 GCA_011751065.1 Lasiurus cinereus | reverse complement strand
CCAGCTCTCTGGGGAGGGGTTTTGGAGGGGGGGGGCGGCTTCCAGCTTTTTCTTTCAGCTACATGTTTACATACTTCAGTCTCAGGGTTTCACGTTGTAGCGTCATGTTTATTCATGGGGAGCTCAGTATCACTGATGCTCAGATGGAGGCCAGTTAAAATGAGATTAGGTATTTTGGCTAGATGGGGGGGGGGAGAAAGGGGGGAGGCGGGGAGGGATGAAAAATGCTTTGTGATCACTTGCAAATGATTCTCCCCCAAGAAATTGAGGAAGAGAAATGTTGCTGGTACCCCGAAGCCTCTGAGTGATTTCCAGTGTTAAACACAGAACTTTCCAAGTTTGGGGGAAGGGGCGGGGGGGGGGGTTGGTAGCAGCGAGGAGAGCTATTTTGAAAATGTTAAATGAAACCAAAAGCGCCGTTTTTCCAAAGGAGAACTTGCAAACTCTTATTTTTCAGGCTCTCTCCGTGGCCTCAGAGAACACTGCAGGACTCTCGAACGGGTTTTATTTTCCTGAGGTCTCCCCCACACCCCTCTTTCTTTCCACATACTCTTACTATGGGAACTGTTTTTAATTAAAAATTGCTGCAAAGTATGCTGCAAACGAACTGTTTGGAGGAGGCCAGGGAGGGGGAAATACCCTCTCCGCTCGCATTCAGGGCAGATTCCTATCTGCCCCGAATCGATGCCCATTTCTCGTTCTCCCCTTTCGATGCGTAAATTATGATATAGGATAAAGGGAAAAAAAAAACAGTATGCGTTTTTTTACGCGTTTAGCTGGCTGTTTGGGCTTCAGAAAGAAATTAATTTAAATTGTATGGAGAGCAGGGCCATAAATCTCATTTTATTGCATTTGTCCACGTAAACTCATTTTTCACGAGGAGCACAGAACACCCCCTTCCCGAACGAGCAGACAAAACATAACGGGAGCGACCTCAGACATTCAACTTTATACTCGCAAGAACAATGTTTCTGGGTCTTCTTATTGGGATCTGGTGGGTGGTCCCTCAACATAATGGATCCTGAAAAACAAAAACAATGTCTTTGAAAGTGCTAGTCAACAGAGCTTTAAAAATATTCCACTGATGGAGAAATGACATGTGTCTTTATTGTTGTTATTCTTTTCCTCCCTCCCTTTCCTTCCGTCCTTCCTTCCTTCCTTTCCTTCCTCCCTCTCCCTCTCATTCCTCTCTCTTTTTTTTCTCTCTTTCCTTTATTAGTTTGATGCTAGGTATTCTGTGTGTGTGTGTGTGTGTGTGTATGTTAAATTCTAGCACCATTGGCAACTATTAATATTGAAAACAAAATCCCATCTTTCCTTAACAATCCCCCTACTTTTGGCGATGACAGTACCAGAGTGGGGAAATAGATGCTGAAGACACTCTCTGTCATCCAGAAGCTTCCAATGGGCCACAAAGGGTGACCCATGGACCAGAGTTTACAGCGAGGTGCTATGATTGAGTAACCCACAGTGTAGTGTGGGGGTGCGAATGTATTGGAAGGCATACACACGTCGGAAAGGCAGGCCTGGTGATCAGAACTCGCTGCTGTGGAGTGTTCGGAGTCTCTGTAGTCAGGGTGCTAAGTGCCTTTAGTTCAGCTCATGTGACCCCCGTCATCACCTCTGAGACAGGTTCTGTGAACATCCCCATTGTACCGACGAGGAAACAGGGATTAAGGAAGCTGTCTAAGGCCATGCAGAAGGGGGTTAGTTTTAGGGGTTACGCTGTTAGCCAGTCTTCTACAGCCGCTCTCTTGAGATAAGCAATCATAGTTCCACCTGTGGACATGTATTAGGTAAGTATTGATGGTTTTTCCTAGGACAGGTTGACTTTGGTAGTGGCTGGAAAGTTGACCCCATCCAGCTAACTGGGTTAAACTGTCTCTCAAATGCTTGTTTTAAAAAAAGAACCATGTGAAATTCCAAAGGAGGGAGTCAGAAATGGAATCTGTCCATCTATCTGTCTATCTATCTATCTATCTATCTATCTATCTATCTATCTCCAAAATCACATTCCCTATTGAAGAACAAATATCTTCACTATTCCTGAAATGGAATATATATATATATGAACCAAAATCACATTCCCTATTGAAGAACAAATACCTTCACTATTCCTCGAAGGGGCATTATCTGAAGAATCACTGGAATTTCTACAAAGTATTATGCATAGCCTTCTAAAAGTTCAATTATTTTACCTGAAAAATACTGAGATTTTCGCCCAGTGCTCGACTCTTCTCGGAGGAAAGCCCTGTGGAAAATGGCCTTTTAATCGTTTTGAAGAGAAGTAGGATGACTAGAAAAACGATGTCGTTTGTGGTGGTACCACTGCCTTCCACCTGTGAGGGTGAGGAGATTCAACTATATTTAGAATTTGATTCGGGGTTGGCTTCCTTTTCGGGAAATCAACTTGGAATCTTGGGGAACATGAAGGCACAGAGGGGAGCTCCCTATCCCCCCAGCATATTTGGGCTCCCACTCTCCTGGTTTGGTGCTCTCCTGAGAGGCAGTCCCTCCACATCCTGTGTCTCTCTCTGATTTCTGTGTGGAGGAGTGATGCTTCCTTTCTGCCCTGCTCAGCCACCTCAGCCATTGTCTATAAATACCTGCAGATCATTGTCTGTAAATACCTGCAGATTATTGTCTGTAAATACCTGCGAATGATTGGAGACAAGATGGGCATCCTCATTGGACTTACGCCTAAGCCCAGGTTGTATGCTTTATGGTTCTCCTTTACAGAGAAGGAAACTGAGGCACAGGGAAAGGAACTGAGTCCATGCGTGGCTGTCCCCAGCGGCTGGATCTTCTCACTCCCCTACTCAATGTTCTCTTCAAAGCAAGCTGAAGCTACCCATGCCACGTTGGAGGCCCCCATAGCTGCCCTCCGCCCTCTGCCCTCCGCCCTCTCTTTACCTCTGCTTTGACCAACCTAATTGAAAGTTGTAGTCTTCCACCTAACTTGGTTAAACTGTTTGTCTCTCAAATGCTTGATTTAAGAAAGAACCATGTGAAATTGATTCTGTTAAAAACAGAAGACGTAGAATTAAAAACCTGGCCGGCCCACCTGAAGAAGAGGGACTTGCCCTGTTGTGGGGATGTCACAAGCCCTCTCTGGCCTTCAGGTTTAGGATGGCTCCTCTTTGCCCCCCCCCTCCTCCTACCCTCTGCGCCCCACAGGCAGCCAAGGAGGTATTCTGGAAGCACACATCGGATCATGCCACTCTCCAGCTTCCCCTCCTTCCTGGAACAAGCTCTCCACCCTGTGCTCTCGCTGTAAGGCTCTCTCTATCTCTCTCTGCCTGATGGCCTGGTCTTCGCTCCTGCCACTTTTTCCCCAGACTCCGGCCACCAGGGGCTGGCTTTGGAGACACTCCTTGCCAAGCTCATTCATATCCCAACCCCTTTGCCCTCAGCGGTAGAAGGGGTACCTGGATTCCTCCATCATAACCGGTATCAGTATGGGGAGCTCTGATTGGCATCAGAATTTGGCACGGTGTTGGCCTGTCTTGCAGGTAATCACATACCTTCCCGAAAAGAATGGCAATGAGGCTGAGTCCCAGCCCTCAGTCTTTCCTCCGGGGATCAAGTTCCATGTCCCAGAGAGCCCTTCTTCCTTGCTCACCTCACTTCCAATGAGCCCCCTCCCCTGCCCACTCCCTCTCTATCGCCTGCCCTGAGAGTTTCCTTCAGAGGTGAGATTTCCTGGCCTGCTTATTTCTTAAGTGTCTTCTGGGAATCGCTGAGTTCTGATTAAAAATGTTGTACTTATTCTAGTGTTGCTTTTTTCTCATCTGATATTTCCACCACTCCCTTCTCTTTGGATCTGCCTACCTTGGGGCCCATAGCCAGGAATGATGATAAGAATCGTGATGATACCTCACATTTCCTGGAGCACTTTGCATTTTAGGAAAGTGCTTTGAGGGCCCTTAATTAGCTTGGTTGAAGTGATTTGCACAACAAAACATGGGAAGTTATGTCAGTATATTGTGGTCTATGATAACTTTGTGTTAGCTGTAGTATGGTGGGTGTGGTGGTGACCTGTGTGTGTGTGAGTGTGTGTATGTGTGTGTGTGTGTGTGTGTGTGTGTGTGAGAGAGAGAGAGAGAGAGAGAGAGAGAGAGAGAGAGAGATGCTAGCTCCAAACAGATTGTGTTGGTGCACAATTTTTCCCACCAGTGTTTTTCTTTTCCTTCGGAGTGAAAGGAGGGACATGCCTAGAATATCAAGATCCGAACTGAAGTGACTTACAATGAGTCAAAAATTCAGATCCGAGTCCTGGCTCTGCCCGCTGGTTGCTATAGGATCTTCGGGAAACTCCTTCACCTTTCTGTGCCCAAGGTTGAGGGCGGGAGTGCATGGCTCACGCCTGTAAAATGCCTGGTCTGTAGCAAGCGCTCACTAAACGAGGTCGCTCTGAGGAGAGGCCGTCTTACTCTCCACCGTGTCGGCAGATGAAAAGTAGTGTAAGGAAAGCAAAACTTAGCTTGATTTCTTAAGGATGTCTTTAAAAAATATGGTCACGTGGCCTGCAGTAGCCTATTGAATTTAATAAACAAAACTTGCCGTGATATGTTGCAGGATTTGTGGGTTTGGTGTTCTCCTGCTGTGTGATCATCCCACCTTCATACAGTCAGGATGACACGATGATCATGGACCTTCATGTGTCCATTCTCTTTCCGAAGTCCAGGTGCTCATGCTCTCTCTGTGGTTCAGAAGAACTGACCAATATGTGGCACATAGGCATTCCATTCTTCTGGAAAAGATATGTATTCGCGATTGCCCCACGTACGAACTCAGTGGATACAACAGAAGCTGGAAATGTTTCCCTCCCCCAGTGCTTTGGAGGTGTCTCTGAACCGGGCCCCAGAGGAGACCTAGGGAGTATGTACCTGCTGCCTTGACTGGCCATTTGGTCTAACAAGGAACACTTCTCAGTAGGCAGCTGGCACGGATTTCTCCCAGAGAGCGGTGTCCGCACTGGTTGGAGCCCGAAGTGCCCTTTCGTGTCTAGACTGACAATGGCCCTGCCATCGGATCCGCCGGGACACCTGTGGCTTGCTCTGGAAGGCAGTGAAAAGGCGCATGGCGGGAGCAGGTGAGGTGCTAAATGGCACCGTGGGGCATCTCTCCTGCCAGAGGGATCCTTAGAGGCAGGTGTTTCTGTGCTTCAAAAACGCCTGCCTCTCGTGTGCTGGTTTGTCCCACTAACTTCAGTGTAGAGCCTCCCGGGTTGTTTAAATGGAATTCTTTAAATTACGCATCTTATCTTCTTGTACTTCATGTCATTGGCCTGGTCACCTGAGATTTGTATATGGAGTTCCACATTAATAATTTTTAATCAACCTTTTTAGAAAACAACCTTACATAGCTCAAACATTCAATTGCTTGCATACATGCACACACACATACACACGCACACACACACACACACACACACACACACACGCTGGTTTTTCTGGTGAAGGTCGTCTTTGCTATCTTTTGCTTCCTGACATAGGTCTTAGGACCCATGATTTCATCTTGAGACTGAAAATTGGTGTCGGTGAAAGCTAGAATAAAGCTGAACTAATCTGACCATTTGGCAGTGCGCGCGCGTGCACACACACACACACACACACACACACACCTCTTCTTATGCCTCATACTTTTAGCCATGATGACCCTGCAGTTGGAAATTTCTTGCTTGATGTTGAAATTAAGCGGTTGGTGCATATCACTTGCTTTTGAGAGGTTCTGATGGGGGGCATTTGGTGGAGTTAGTCCTAGCATTTTGGGGCTGGAATAGACGCAAGGATTCTCTAGCTCAAGCCCCTGAATGAGGAAGTTCAAATTGAGGGGCTCCCCTGGACTGCATGGTGGTGCTTCTCATCCAGATGTTGTCTCAGGTTCTCCAAACCATAGTGCTAGTTGCTATGGGAATGACCAGGAACTGGCCAGATTAAACACTTTTACCAACCACCAGTCTGTACGTCAACCTGCAAAAACTTCAGGTTTCAAACCTCTTCTCCATTTTCAGTTTTCCAATTAAGATCAGGCTATTGATGTTGAAAAACTCATCACTGACTTTCACTGTTTTTGAATTTATGATTGCTTTCCTTGCCAATTTAGTTAACATAAAGTTGCATATGCCTGAAGTATACTTCTGACTTTAAAAAATATGGTACATGCCAAAACTGGTTTGGCTCAGTGGATAGAGCGTTGGTCTGTGGACTGAAAGGTCCCAGGTTCGATTCCAGTCAAGGGCACGTACCTCGGTTGCAGGCACATCCCCAGTGTGCAAGGGGCAACTGATCGATGTTCCTTCCTCTCTATCCCTCTCCCTCCCTTTCTGTAAAAAATCAATAAAGTATATTTAAAAACAAACAAACAAACAAAAAAACGTGGTGCAATTTCAGCATAGAGTATTTGTAAAATATAACAATGTACAAAGAGGTATATATAAATTGTCTTTAATTCTAGGCAAACAGTAACTGTTAGCATTTTAGTTTATAAACCTAAGAACACAAAGATACACATTAACGCTTACATGCTTAGGAACTTATTGGACATCCCTCTGACTGGCTCTTTTCACTCAAATTTTGAATATTTCACTGTGTTCTCAAAATATAGTTTTGAGTTGCCTGAATCATTCACACATATGTTTGTATTTTAAAAATTAACAACCTATACTAGTAGAACCAGGAGGTCGGGGTACAGCAAGTTAATTGATGACACCATTGAAGGGCCTATGTCCAATTCAAGGAGAAAAAGAATGTCTTGCAGTGTGGACTATGCCATGAGCTGTATGCAATGTTATCTTTTTTTTAAAATATATTTTTATTGATTTTTCACAGAGAGGAAGGGAGAGGTATAGAAAGTTAGAAACATCGATGAAAGAGAGACACCGATCAGCCACCTCCTGCACACCCCCCACTGGAGATGTGCCCACAACCAAGGTACATGCCCTTGACCGGAATCGAACCCGGGACCCTTCAGTCCGCAGGCCGATGCTCTATCCACTGAGCCAAACCGGTCTTGGCTGCAATGTTATCTTATTCTTCTTGCTGATCGAAGAGCTCCTTGGAGTCAGGGACCATCGTACCATGTTCGTAGCCTTCACGACAGTTGGCATTCTCTGTGGCACATAGCAGTCTTCTTTTAAAAGGCGTATTTTACAGAGGGAGCCATGTTGTCCCTAGATTCTGAGTTTTCACGGTGTTGATACGGGTAGTGTGCACTTTATCAGTAAGCCTCAGACCCAGGCGATAATATGGCATCAGCTCTCAGTGGTTACCTTCTGGAGTCACCGAGACTTATTTCTCTACTTTCTATCTGTATAAGCTTGGGTAAGTTAACTCACCCTTCTGTGCCCAGGTAGCCCTCGTGAGTAGTGGGTGGAAGATGATAGAATCCATGTCTTTGGGTTTTTATGAAGATCGAGTGAGATCATTCTGATAAGGTGATCAGCATAGTGCCTACACCCTGTAGTTGTTCATTGTCATTTCTTTAGAGCAGTGGTTCTCAACCTGTGGGTCGCGACCCCTTTGGGGGTTGAACGACCCTTTCACAGGGGTCGCCTAAGACCATCAGAAAACACCTATTTCCCATGGTCTTAGGAACCAACACACCGCTCCTCGGTGTACCAAAGTGTAGCCATGTAGTTTACTGTTTCATATGAAGACTGTGACCCATGCTACACCACGATTCAAGACAAAACTTCATTTATTTGTAATCAGAAATAAATATTTCACAATATATAATTACATATTGTTTTTTGTGATTAATCCCTATGCTTTAATTATGTTCAATTTGTAACAATGAAAATACATCTTGCATATCAGATATTTACATTACAACTCATAACAGTAGCAAAATTACAGTTATGAAGTAGCAATGAAAATAATTTTATGGTTGGGGGTCACCACCACATGAGGAATTATATTAAAGGGTCACAGCACTAGGAGGGTTGAGAACTGCGGCTTTAGAGGCTATGGAACATCTGCCATATGTGGTGCAAGAAGAGTGCGAGCACACAGTGAGGATCATAGGGCAGGAGGAGGGTGTTGAGGGATGAGTAGGAGTTTGCGGGTTGTGAAGGGTGGCGTGTTTTGGGCAGAAGGAACGGCACCTGCAGAGAAACTGAGCCTTGAAGGCGGGGCTCTGTGGGAGGAAGGGGAGGACTTGGGCATGGCTGTGTGCAGGACGGGGGGTAGATGTGTGTGGGGGAGGTTGGTGGGAGGTGGGAGAAACACCTGGAGAGGAAGTGGAGACCAGGTGTCAAGGCTTTGGTCCTTACCCTTCAGCATTGAACTTGAGTACAAACGGGCCCTGGCATGAGTATTTCATGTCTCTGCGCCTCAGTTTCCTCAGAATGACTTCAGTCAACTTTAAGGCACTTACACTAGCACCCGGTCTGCATGCCCTCCTGGGCCAGGGGAACTGAGGGAAATACATGCTTATTGGTTTCTGCCTGGGCACCGAAACAGTTTGGTCTGCCTTTGAGCACATCCCTCGGGTCCGTTTGTGGAGGGTAGGCTGGCAGTGTGTCCTGGAGCACATTCACTTCTGCTGGGAGGAAGGAGGAGTCGGGATGGGAGATGCACAAAGGAGAATCACACACGCTTCCTGGCTGACGGAGCTATTTTTAGCCTGTATGTCAGAGCAAAGGATGGGTTTTTCATGCCATTTTTTTTTCAAAGATGCCCAATTGCCATAAGCCAAGGTGATGGAAGTCGCCCAGGGACTTGCCCAAATGTATTTGTCCTCCAGGTGGGGTCCATGAAACTTTTAGGAGGGGTTTCAGAGGGTGGTTCCCAGGGCTCCAGCCCAGACAGACCTGGGAACCGGGAGTGATGCACCGAGGCTGCTGGGAAGGCTCCCTGCGCTGGCAGCCACCCTGGACTGGACCCAGCGTGTATGGCAGCGAGCCAAGCGACAGGCTGAGGGGGAGAGAGAAGGGGAGGGGTTTGAAGTCCTGCCCACTCCGGCACAGGCGGCATGGGTCTCTGAGCCTCAGTTTCCCCGATGGGAACAACAGTCTATCAACATCGGAGGAACATGCTGAGCTGAAACCGGTGTGGCTCAGTGGATATAGCACGGGCCTGAGTTCTGAAAGGTCCCAGGTTCGATTCCGGTCAAGGGCATGTACCTTGGTGGCGGGCACATCCCCAGTAGGGGGTGTGCAGGAGGCAGCTGATCGATGTCTCTCTCTCATGGATGTTTCTAACTCTCTAACCCTCTCCCTTTCTCTCTGTAAAAAATCAATAAAATATATTAAACAAAACAAAACAGAGGAACATGCTGAACAGTAAATGAGATCATGGAGACACATTGCCAAGACCTTCGGCCTTTCCCTTCTCCGCCTGACACTTCATGTCACCACAGACAGGCCCACAGACTTGTATTCGTTTTATTTACTGAAAAATATATTTTTATTAATTTCAGAGAGGGAGAGAGACAGAAACATTGATTGGCTGCCTCCTGCAGACCTCCTACTGAGGATGGAGCCTGCAACTCAGGCATGTGCCCTGACTGGGAACAGAACCGAGACCTCCTGGTCAATGCCCAACCACTGGGCCACACCGGCCAGGCTGACTTTGGTTCATTTTAGCAGTGTTTCCTGAGCTCTCCTCACACCTCCATCCTCCCCTCCCTGAACTTGAGCCTGTGGCCTTGGGTAAATCTTTCCGTTTCCTGGGCCATTTTCTTTTTCTTTTTTTAAATATATTTTATTGATTTTTTTACAGAGAGGAAGGGAGAGGGATAGAGAGTTAGAAACATCAGTGAGAGAGAAACATCAATCAACTGCCTCCTGCACACCCCCTATTGGGGATATACCTGCAACCAAGGTACATGCCTTTGACCGGAATTGAACCCGGGACCCTTCAGTTCTCAGGCCGACGCTCTATCCACTGAGCCACACCGGTTTCGGCCTGAGCCATTTTCTTTTCGGTTGGCTCTGAAGTAGATGAGATAGGAGCAAGGTTCTTTCGTCGGCTCTAGAGTCTCCTCTTCCCATTACGTGGACTCTTCCTTTCTGTTTTAACCCACACATTACAAATAAGGTCGAGCAGAAACCAGTTTAGCTCAGTGGATAGAGTGTGGGCCTGTGGACTGAAAGGTCCCAGGTTCGAATCCGGTCAAGGGCACGTACCTTGGTTGCAGGTATATCCCCAATAGGGGGTGTGCAGAAGGCAGCTGATCGATGTCTCTCATCCATATTTCTAACTCTCAATCCCTCTCCCTTCCTCTCTGTGAAAAATCAATAAAATTAAAAAAAGTAAGGTCAAGGTGAAGCAGGTATATGGGCGGGCTCCATCCAGCCTCTGCTCTCTCTCCCCTCCCTTGGAGGAGGGATCTGCTGAGTCATGAGCTGAGTCATGGCCTCTGGCTCCTCCACAGACAGTGGCTGCAGCTGGGGACCCCGCCCTGGCCTCCTGGAGCCTCAGGACCATTGTCTCCCCACCTGCAGGGCCCGATTGTTTTTTCCTGGCCAAGGACAAGGACCTCAGGATGCAAATGCAGGAGGCACGAAAATCACCGGCTTCAGCCAACGTTTTTGTTGTTGTTGTTTTTCGAAAGGTTAAACTGTATCTGAACCACGACTGGAAAATAAGCTTCCGGGGTTAGGTTCTTCCGAAAAGACCGCTAATGCCTGTTGCCTAAGTGCGTTCAACTGTTGTGAGATGATTACGTGTTCGCTCCCTTTTAAAAGCTGCTTTGCTGCGATGGTGATTGAAACCCATTTTTTTTTTTTTATTTCTAGACGCAAAACTTCGCATTTGTGTGTTGGAAAAAAAAAAGATGGTATTTGAAACAAATAAACATTAACACATAGTTTATGATCTTTCTAGGCATTTGTCTGGAAGGGAAATATGTCAAGACATTGATAGTTAGACACTGAAATCTCTGCCTTAATTCTCTCCATTGTATTTCCATGGAGCCCGGCCCTATATAATATCACCTGGTCTGCAGAGAGCTCCTGGAAGGGACACCAGATCCTGTGGGTCTAATGAGAGGAGGGGGCAGGGGGCAGAGAATGGATGGGGAATGGTTTCCAGCCTTCATTCTCTATTTCCTGTGATTTTATTTTATTTTTTAATGGAGGCAGGGAGAAAGGGGAGAAGACAGAACTGTGCGGTTACTTTTAGGACGGCTTTGATTTTCAACCCCTGTAAGAAGGAACATTCACTGGGGCACCCCGTGGTGCCCACGAAAGGATTGCGTTGGCTCGTTCATGCCTCAGTCAGGTATTGAGTTTGTCTGTGATGGACTGCCTGCCCTCAGGATGCTCCCAGCAACTTATGGCAAAGGGTGACAAGTGTCCTGCTGGGGAAGGCTGGGCTGCTGCTTGCATTGAGGCTGGAAGGTACCCTCGCAGAGACTGTGCTATTCACACACACACACACACACACACACACACACACACACTGGATGTTCTGCATTGTGACCCAAATATTCCCTGTATTTTTAATCTAGGGCACTGCTAACTTTTTGATGCTGCTGCATAGGTGGAGATCTTGAGAGCAATTAATCTGCTTAAATACCCCAAACCAGAGAGCGAAAGCCGGGCAGCAAGAATGCCTTAGCCTGCCCAAACCGGTTTGGCTCAGGGGATAGAGTGTCAGCCTGCGGACTGAAAGGTCCCAGGTTCCATTCTGGTCAAGGACATGTATCTTGGTTGCAGGCATATCTCCAGTAGGGGGCGTGCAGGAGGCAGCTGATCGATGTCTCTCTCTCATTGATGTTTCTAGCTCTCTATTCCTTTCCCTTCCTTTCTGTGAAAAATCAATAAAAAAAAAAAAAAAGAACGCCGTAGCAATGACTGCAGCCAGGTCCTTGAACCTATTGTAATCCAAACCATGGGTGAGGGACAAAGAAAAAAAGGCGACTCCTTTAAGCCAACTTAAAATGCTAAGATATGGCAACAATAATCCTTTCTTTCCTCCAGGCCACGGGAGATGGTTTGAATGTCGGGGAGAAAATTTCATGCCTCCCTAGGAACTGAATAGTAATTTTGGTCAAACTTCCAGATTGCTACTTAGTGAATCTTTAAAAAAAAAAAAATCCCCCTCCTACAACTCTGGTTTATAGCTAGAGAACATTGAGAAAAGTTGAAGAAAACAGATCATGCGACGTGTGGAGTAGTTAGAAACCCATAAAACTGCAGGCAGGGGGTTGGATCAGCAAACAATAGGATCCCAGAAATTGCAAAGCAGAGATAATGATGAGCGTGCTGTACAGTTATTGAGTGTTTGCCGCATGCCAGTCTCCCTAGTCAGTGCTTGACACCATTGATGCAATTAAACTGCCTATCAGTGAGGGAAATACAGTGGTACCTCGAGTGCCCTAACATACGAGCCATCGAGCGAGCGATTTTTGCTTTGAAATACGAGCAACAGTTGAGATCGGCCGGCTGCACATGACCCACCAGTTTACCTCGACTCGAGCATCTCCTAGTTTCCCACGCCTCAAGGTTACGGAAGGAATTAAACTCGTATCTCGAGGTACCACTGTATTATCCCCGTTTTTTGTTTTTCAGATGAGGAGGCTAAGGCTGAGAGACGCTTAGTGACTAGTCCAGGGTTCCACAGTGAGCAAGGGCTTGACCCTGAGTGTGCCCAGTCCTGAGTTGATTTTCACACCTCAATTCTGTATCTCCAGATGGTACCCCATTTTTACAGCTGGAGAAACTGAGGCCCAGTGAGGTTAAACCCCGGCGTGGGTCATACTGTAAGGCACTACTGAAACCTTCTCATCGAGCGATGATTTGGTCTTGGGTTCCTCCATGCGTGCACACTGGGAATCCGCTGTGAGTTTCACATCACCATGGCCTTCTTGCGCTCGGGGACCAGGCCTGGCTCATCTCTGTATGAGCTACACAGACCACGGGGCACGGTGCAGAGAGAGGCTCTAGACCAGCGGTTCTCAACCTCCCTAATGCCGCGACCCTTTAAGACAGCTCCTCATGTGGTGGTGACCCCCAACCATAAAATGATTTCCGTTGCTACCTCAAAACTGTAACTTTGCTACTGTAAATGAATCCTACTGTAAACATCTGTGTTTTCCGATGTCTGAGGCGGTTGAGAACCTGCTAGCGGTTCTCAACCTGTGAGGTGCAACCCACAGGTTGAGAACTGCTGTTATAGAGCCTAAGACCATTGGAAAACACAGATATTTACATTAGGATTCATTAACAGTAGCAAAATTATAGTGATGAAGTAGCAAAGGAAATAATTTTATGGTTGGGGGTCACCACCACATGAGGAGCTGTCTTAAAGGGTTGTGGCCTTAGGAAGGTTGGGAACCACTGCTGTGGAGCGTTCCCCCCACTTCCCCTGCCCCTTAGGCCCCTGACGGATGATGCAATCACGTCTGTGCATGCGCATAGGCATTCAGTTTGGAACGCGCATCCATAACGGTGAATAGCACTGCTGCAGACGGTAGCGCGACTTCTCAGCTGCTAAAGCCATCGGAAATACGTATTTTCCGAGGGCTTTAGGCGACCCCTGTGTTTTGGTTTTTGGACCCCCACTGGGGTCGCGACCCACAGGTTGAGAACCACTGCTCTAGACCTTCCTTGCCTGAATAAAGACTGTAAGAAAAGTAGCAGGTCCAGAAACTCATGCTCACCTAACGGTAAGCTCAACGTGGACAAGACAGTGGCTGTCTTTCTAGGCACCACAGCCCCCAGGACAGGTTTATGTGGTTTAGCACAAGGGACTGCGTCTGGATGCGCCTACAGAGGGAAGGCTTTCTGGATTTCCTGGCAGACACCGGCCCCAAAGGGCTTGGCAAAGGGTTTTGGATTCCAGCCCTCTCCTCTTCTCTTGGCCAGCTGCCTTTTTGCAGTGTGGAAACTACCCAGCTTGCAAGGGGAACTGTTTTTATTTAATTTAGTCATCCGGGGGTCTAACAAAGGACCTGGGATTTGATTGATGGTCACTACAGATCGATTGAGCACGTGAAGCATAAATTGTCTGCGGTCATTAGACTACGATGAATACAGTAGTGTTGGGAGCACGTGTCCAGAAACAGATTTGAAGTGAATAGGTCCTGCGAGGGATGGGAGGACTTGGTTTTGTTGGGGGCAAAAAGAAGGCCATTTGGTTAGAGCAGCGGTTCTCAACCTGTGGGTCGTGACCCCTTTGGGGGGGTCGAACCACCCTTTCACAGAGGTCGCCTAAGACCAACAGAAAACACCTATTTCCCATGGTCTTAGGAACCGCTCCTCGGTGTAGCAAGGTGTAGCCATGTAGTTTACTGTTGTTATATGAAGACTGTTACCCATGCTACACCACGATTCAAGACAAAATTTCATTTATTTGTCATTAGAAATAAATATTTCACAATATATAATTACATATTTTTGTGATGAATCACTATGCTTTAATTATGTTCAATTTGTAACAACGAAAATACATCCTGCCTATCAGATATTTACATTACAGTTCATAACAGTAGCAAAATTACAGTGATGAAGTAGCAACGGAAATAATTTGATGGTTGGGGGTCACCACCCCATGAGGAGCTGTCTTTAAGTGTCTCGGCCTTAGGAAGGTTGAGAACCACTGGGTTAGAGGAAACGAAGGCTGAGATGCCATCAGGCACCCAGGTCGGGGCAGGAATAGGATGTGGCTGGCTGACCTTTGCCCAAGGAAGTCTGCAGGTGTGAGGAGAGCTGCAAGCCTGAAGGAGGCGCCATTCTCACTGTACTCTGCGCTTGGGCCCCGCATCCCCAGAATACAATGTAAATGGGGTTTCCTGGAGTTGTGAAATCGGTGTCCTATTTCTTGGGGAGATAAGTTCTTTCTCTGCTCCCTCTGTATTTATTAGTCCGCGTTCCCCAGAGAAACAGAACCTATGAGATATATGTGTCTGTAGGAAGAGCTTTATTCGAAGGTAGAAGCTCACAGAATTATGGAGTTTGGGAGTCCCATGATCTACGATTATAAGCTGGAGACCTGGAGAAGCTGAAGGCCTGAGAACCAGAGGGCTGATCGGCAAAATTTGAGTCCCAAGGAGAAGATCCAGGTCCCAGCTCAGCAGTCAGAGTTCATTCAACATTCCTCACCTTTTTGTTCTGTTAAAGCTCTCAGTCGGTTAGATGATGCCTACCACATTGGGAAGGGCCATCTGCTTTGAGTACTCAGTCCACCAGATTCAATGCTAATCTCTTCTGGAAACACCTTCAAAGACACTCGCAGAAATAACGTTTAAATAGAATCTTGGCATCCCGTGGCCCAATCGAGTTGACCATCAAAGGAACTAACACCCTTCCCTGCCAAAATTCTGTCTTCGCAGGTATAACAGAAGGTGGTGTTAGAGGTCCTTGAATGCTTGGTTGAGGTGTTTAGATACAACTTTATAGCAACAGGGAACCTTTGAGTAGATCCATTAAAATCCTATTCCTTCATTAGGTGCGTCTATTTGAGGAGGGCTGGTGTTTAGCATGTTGTCGTTCTTAAAAAAACATACATGGATCTGTCTTATCAGAACCTGCAACAATGTGAGGGAGATATACAGCAGTGAAATGTGCGCTCTGCAACACGATGTAATAAGTGCACTGGAGGAGTCCAGTATGTTTCGGTAAAGAAACCCGACCTATACCAGTGGGAGGCGTGGTCAGGAAAGGCTTTCTTGACAAAGTGAAATTTTAATGGAGATTTAAACAATAAATGAGATTTAATCAGAAAAATGGGGCCTGGATGCCAGGATGGCATTGAAAAGAGGAACAGAGAGGGCAGAGTTCTTATTGGGGGTCAGGTTGTCTGGAGCGCAGAGAGCAGGGAGGAGATGCCAGATGCAGTCGGAGGCTGAAGATCCATGTTGGGGCCAGATTATGTTTGTGGATAAGACAGATGAAGGATTTTGGCTTTTTAAAAAGTTATCCTAAGAGCAGTGGGAAATGTGCTCCTTTTGCTAGAGGTTTGAAAGAGGGAACATCATGAAACAGGCATTTAAAAAACATGTCTCAGGCTGCCGAGTAAAGAATGATATGGAAAGGTTTTTTTAAAAATATTTTTTTTTATTGATTTTGAGAGATAGAGGAAGGGAGGGAGAGAGACTGGGAGAGAAACATTGATCAGCTGCCTCCTGCTTATCCCCCAACAAGGGTCGGAGCTTGCAACCTGGGCATGTTCCCTGACCAGGAATTGAATGTGTAACCTTTTGGTGCAAGGAACAATGCCCAACGAATGGGCCATTCTGGCCACGTCTTTTTTTTTTTTTAATGGAAGGATTTAATAGCAGATGCAAGAAGACAAGGGTGAGGAGGATATTACAGTTTTCCAGGTAAAAGATGACAATGAATTGGATCCACCTGGAGCCCATAGAGGGACAGAGGAACATGGATGGGACAGTGGTTGGTGATGAATTGGCTATGGAGGGCATTGCTTAGGATCTTTTGACCACATGGGGGCAGCCATCTTGTGTATTGGAGTGATGGTCTATCTGCATATTACTCTTTTATTAGATAGGATTGAGGCCTGGTGCATGGATGGGGGCCAGCTGGTTTGCTCTGAAAGGTGTCCTGGATCAAGATGGGTGTTCCTTTGGGGCGTGGGGTGGCCTGGGCAAGGGGACTGTGGTGGTTTGCAGGCTGGCCAAGCTCCCTGGCGACCCAAACTGAGGCCCTGGTATCTGGGATTTATTTGTCTTCTACAATTGAAACTTTGTGGCTTGAAGTGGAGCCACGCCTTCTGCTCGCACAGCCATTAAAACTTTGTTGCCTTAAGTGGAGGCCTGGGCCTGCCAGGGTTTGTGGAAAGCTTGGCTTCCTCCATCACCAGGGGCAACCCAAGCCTCCCTCCTGCTCTCTCTGTGGCCATACTCATCTTGGTTGGGTTAATTTGCATACTTGCTCTGATTGGCTGCTGAGCGTGGCTGCTGGGAGTGGCTTGTGAGTGTGGTGGAGGTATGGTCAATTTGCATATTACTCTTTTATTAGATAGGATGATGTTAACTCTACCCTCATCCCAGAATCCACTTGAGCTAGCTATAACAGCATCATGGGTGCCCATCAGTTCTGTCAAACTCTTCCGCCTTCTTTAGCTGCACATTTCCCACCCCCCCCCACCTACTTTGATTAGCTTCTACTTTCACAACATCTTCATTACATACCCGTTTGTTCCACATTCTTTTTACTTTTTTAAAGCAGAGATTAAGAGTTTCTTCTCTTTCCTGCTTTTGAGTCTCATTATTTCCCTGTTTTCTCTTGGATATTAGTGGTCCTGTTTTCGTTCAAGTGCCTGTCATCTTTGAAAAGCTCCTGGGATTCTCTTAAGCCCATTTGCCATTTGTTGGTCTGTCTTCCTTTTCCCCGGAAGCCTTAAGGATGGAATTATAGTTTTCCTCATCCCCTCTCCTTTCATCCTCATCCTCATCCCTTTCAAGTACAACTGTAGACACTTCTCTACTGTAAGGTTGCTTGGCAGCGTCTCCCACAATATAGAAGCTCAATAAACATTGGTTAAATGTATTCCTTTTGTGGAATGTGCAGACTTTGATGAAATCACTTAAAATGCTTCTTGTCCGTGCTCTCTTTTATATCAGTATATAATATCAGTAGGTGTATGGCTATCTGAATGCTTGCTTTCCCTGGGAAAACTCACGAAATAATTTATTTCTCTGTGGATCTAGACTAGTGTGGTAGATGTTTACCCAAGCCTATGTGAATGCCCTTAAAAATGTTGGGTACTCATCCTAAATGTTCATCAGTTCAATCAATTCTTACTGAGACCTTTACTTTCCCCATGAGCTGCTAGATGACTTCTAATGGCTTTGCATAATGATTATGGGTCTCGGGTTCTATATCTGTTAAGTGACAATAAACAGGGAATCAAAATAAGTGTAGGGACATTTGAAGAGTATGCATTTATTCCATTTATTGGAACTGTGCTAGATCTCGAAGATGCAAAGGAGACTCAGACCGGGATAGTAGAGACAGGAGGAGGATGGTGACAAGGAGTCCTTTGAAGCTCCAGTTGGAAGTCAAAGGATCGTTTGCTCTGGATTGGAAACAGTCCTGAAAGTGGGGTCATTTCTTCTTCAAACCATGTCTGGACTGTCTCTTTCACAAGGTTAACGTGAAAGGTAAAAGGAGGTGACAGATTAAAAGTGCTCTGAGTAAGTAGAATTACTTTAAAGAGTCCACATTGGAAAATGATCAGTGAATCAGTGGTTAAAAGTCTTCTACCATAGACGGGGCATTTAGCGAGTGGAAGGAGATATTTGAGGATCGATGGAAATAGTTATTTCTGGAAATAGCTTGTTGTTTGCTGATTACTGCTAGTTGGCATCAGTTTCAATGCCTTTCCCCCTAATGTACCTAGAGATTTGTGATGGAATTATCTATGCAAATTGAACACTTTAAAAAAAGCCCTCCACAAACCTGTATGTTATATTTATAAACTTTACATTGTACTAAAGTCAGCAAATGTCACCGAATTAAAATCAGTAAATGCAAAAGTGAAGGTTTCCATAGCAACAGTAACTAACCCATATTGCATGTAAAATGGAATGTACGTTAGGATTTACATTTAATCACCCACTCGTAGAGAAAGGTACTATATAGAACAGGTGCGACATGATACGTCCAGGTGACCGCAGCAGCTTTTATCCTTTAAACTTCAGGCTTTTTCACTTCTTTAACCCTTTTGTATCTACCAAGTTTTGACGTATTGAAGGAAAATGAGGCAGGAAAAATTAAGAGGCCACGTCAGGGCAGAGGTTGCACCCCTAGATTTAAAAGTAGGGGAACATCACCCTTGCATAAATTATCAATCAACCCTGTAGGTGTTTCAGAGAAAGAGAGATCCAGAATACTAAACACTCAGGAAATTGTTGCATGTAGGGTACTGAAGAAGAATGTCTGTCTCCATAGTTAGAACATGGTAATGCAACCTGGTTTCATGGCTTTGTGTTGGTTGTGGAAAGGCCCAATGGGGTTTGGGGGTGTGGGACCAGAGATAAAGATGGGCTTCATAGCCCAGCTCACCAAGACTGTGCCTCTGGCCTCTTTGGGTGAACTTCAGTTTCCTGCTATAATGCATTTCTTACCTATTACTGAGGGTTCTTCTTCTTTTTTTTAAAATATATTTTTATTGACTTTTTACAGAGAGGAAGGGAGAGGAGATAGTGAGTTAGAAACATTGACGAGAGAGAGAGACATCGATCAGCCGCCTCCTGTACACCCTCTACTGGGGATGTGCCCGCCACCAAGGTACATGCCCTTGACCGGAATCGAACCTGGGATCTTTCAGTCTGCAGGCTGACGCTCTATGCACTGAGCCACACCGGTTTTGGCTACTGAGGGTTCTTGATGTCTCAACTTGGACTTGGAGGGAGGTGCATGCAGGATCAATTATAGCCCCTGATGCTTTCCGTGTGGATGATGATGTTGCTAGTGTGTGAGCTGCTTTATCAGGCACCCCCGAATGTGAACCGCCTTTGACTGCCCTTGGCTGCGAGCTTCCATAACAGGATGTCTCCTTGTCTGCAGCCCTCTGGCAAAGGGCTCTGAGTCACCGCTGCGCCTCCTCATCTCCCTCTGCATGGGGAGATGGCTCTTGGTGCAATCTCATTGGACAGCATTTCTTTTAATAAAATTGAAGAGATGTTAGTATGACTAAACATATGATTCATTCTAAAATGCAGTTGAGTTTTAAAAAATAATCTGTTTAAAAATTTTTATTGTATTGTTTAAAGCATTACACATAGCAGTACATATATCTCTCCCCCCCCCCATTGTTAAAAATAATTTTAAAGAGCATTACTCATAAGTCCCGTACCCCCTCTCCCAGCCCCCAAAACTTGAGTGGCTTTTGGATTCCCTGACTTTGCTCTCAGACTCTGAATTAGAAGGTGTGGAGTAGGGCACAGGATCTTCTTTGTATCATGTATTCATGGTGATTTCTAAAAATTGTATTTTTAAATCCATCAATCAGGTTTACATAGCTTGAGGTGTTAGACTGAGGTTATCTGCCCATGACCAAGATCAGAATTTCGCCACCAGTCCAGAAGCTCTGTTCTGGTCATAACCCCCTTCCTTATAGTATAGTATTCATGGGCTTTTTGGGTGTAAACATTCTGGTGTTTGCCCTTTAAGTTCCAGCTGCTGTTTTTAATTCGGATGCCTGACTTGCCAGTGACTACCTGTTGGCTATTTTTGGTTCACGTGTTTTCTGGTCCATCTGATGAGCCTGGCCTCCTCTGCCTCCTCCTGCCCAGCCTCTGTAACATGCATGTCTTGTGTCTGTGCTTGGTCTGTCCTTGTGTGCCGGAAACCAATCATTGTCTCCCTAATAGAAAGTGTGGACAAGGAACCCGGAAGGCTGGTCAACCTTGAAGCTCTGAAAGGTCAGAGCCAGCCACGCCCCTATCTAATTGAGACAATGGTAGCTGAAGCAACTTCCTCATCCAATAATCAAGTAAATCCTTACTGATAAGAGAATCTTCCTGTTACTGGAATTGCCTGCTTCAGGGCAAAGGGTGGATCCCAAACCTGAATAAAAGGGATGGCAAGGCCCAAGGAAGGTGGTAGTCTTTCCACTAGAGCAGCGGTTCTCAACCGTGGGTCTTGACCCCTTTGGGAGTCCATCGACCCCATCACAGTGATCACCTAAGACCTTCAGAAAACATAGATATTTACATTACGATTCATAACAGTAGCAAAATTACTGTTAGGAAGTAGCAAAGAAAATAATTTTATGGTTGGGGATCACCACCACATGAGGAACTGTATTAAAGGGTCCTGGCATTAGGAAGGTTGAGACCCACTGCACTAGAGGAAGGCTCCCGCCTGGCCCCCCAATATTCCCAAATTAATACTTTTCTAGTCCCTTTTTTCATTTGTGTGCAGCCTCTTCCAGAACCCGAACCCGGAACCGGGAACCCTGAACCACGCAGGATGTGAAAGAAGCTCCCACACTTGTAGCTTGTGTCTTAGAGTTCATGCCAGCATTTCTTATTACATATAATTTTTATTTTCTATGTTGACATTTCATTAAACCAATCTCACTCTTGTGCATACACAGAGAGGAATATCAATGAAATAAATTGGTGAAGTGTTCCTAAGACTTCATATTCAGGGTCTTACTTTTCATAATTGTTCTCTGAGTCACAGCTGTCCACAGTTTGCCATAGAGTATGCATTCTATGCCACCGAAAATGTTGGTGAGACAGCATTCTTCAACGTAACGTAAGAGGAGAAAAAGCAGTTGGTGCTGGCCTCTGAGCAGGCACTGCATTGTATAGAGCTTGGCTAATTTTAAATTCGATTTCCAGGAATGTAGCTAATCTTGTTGGATGCACAACCTCCCAATTCGTAGCGTGAGCCATTTGATTTTAAGAGTTTAAGGAGTGATCCAGTTTTTTCTCTCCCATTCTTTTCCAAGTCATCGCACCCATCCTGCAAATTATGATGCTTTTGTTTTTAATATTTGTCCAGGTGCCTTGACAAGGATGGCTTGACAGGGATGGTCAATTAAAATCTTACTCTAAAACATCCATGAGACGTCAGAGCCTGGAGCCATGGGTTCTGGGGGATATGTGCATGTTGAAATTAATGAAATTATATACAGTAGACTTAGATGGGATTTCACTATTCTTGTGGTTTATAATCTTTTTTCTCACCTTAAAACATATTCTAAACATATTTTCATTCAATGTTATCTAAAACTGGACTTTGGGGAGTTGAGATATTTCATAGTTTGATACGATTCTATCATAGTTTGTAATAGTAAAAACAAACAAACAAATCCAGAAATAATCCGGAAATGTCCATTGACTGGTACAATGGAATAACTTTTAAGCCATAAAATAGGAACCAAATTCTAATAGATACTACATCATGGATGGACTTCCAAAAATCATTATTCTAAATAACAGAATTCAGTCACAAAAGACCACTTTCTGTATGATCACGTGGGCAGGGACCAGTGCGGACAGGGACTCCTCTGATGGACATGAGGTGAGGGGTCAGGGTGATAAGTACAGAGTGGACATGAGAATGGAGGTGGGCAGCAGAGATGACGGGGTCACACCAGAAAGGGCCTTTTGCCTGGAGGAGGAGTTACTTTAAGGGGAAGGGCAGTGATCCCCACAGCTCCATAGACACCGGGGGAGGCCACCTCCATTCACACCCATCCCCAGCCAAGATGCAGAGCCCCTAATCAGCATGTGACTCTGAAGGAGCCACTTACATTCCTGGCCATCACTTTTCTTATAGAAGATGAGGAAATAGGGCTAATGTGACGGATAAGCTTCCTTTCCCTTTTAAATTCTAGCAATTTCTGAATCTAGGCAAGGCTTCAGATCATCGTATAATGAATGTAGCCTTGTCCTGCTCCTCTTTTTTAAAAAATATATTTTATTGATTTTTTTACAGAGAGGAAGGGAGAGGGATAGAGAGTCAGAAACATCGATGAGAGAGAGACATCGATCAGCCATCCCCTGCATGCCCCCTACAGGGGATGTGCCTGCAACCAAGATACATGCTCTTGACGGGAATCGAACCTGGGGCCTTTTAGTCCACAGGCTGACGCTCTATCCACTGAGCCAAACCGGTTTCGGCATCCTGCTCCTCTTGATGGTCTGTGGAGACTCCTGGGCTTTCCCCCACATTGTCATGGTGATGTTTAGTCTTCCAAACACTGCTGACCCACTGCGTCTTCAGCCTTCCCTACTTCCTTTCGCATCGGTGGCCTGCTTCCTCTGCTTTCGTGTAAAAACTCAGCGGTTGGCTTTTTCCAGTTAGGCACTTGGGGATGGTGAAGGGCAGCCATTCATTGCCAATGTTGCTGCTGCTGGCATTCTGACTTGAGCACCTGCTCACGTCAACTCAAGTCACTCACTCTGAGTGAACATGTCTCCAGAGACTGAAATGCCTTCCCAAGAAAAGGCTGTAAATCCCGGGAAACAGACTCAAGGAACTCTCGAGTGCTGTTCTTGGATCTCTACCTAGATCTTCTGACCACTTACAAATGAGAGAGCAAAATAGCCGGCTGTTTTTTAGGTCACGTTGGAGAACGATCGAAGAAATCACAGAGGGGAGTGAACATCTGCATATTGGTTGTGACCCGCTCCAAACTCAAGCGATGAAGCGCACACACTGTACTCTTGTGATTTAGAAATTTCCTGCCTCAATAATAATAATAATGTTTAAGAACACCCATGGTGTTGTAGTTAGGAATTCAGGCCAATGGGCCAGACTCTCTCCAACTGAATTTTAGGCCAAATATTCCTTGGCCACGTTATCTAACTGACTAGGAGTTAGTTTTCTCATTTTGAAATGCAACAGTAATTACTTTGTCAGGGTGTTATTAGAATGAAATGAATTAATACTGTTACATGGTGTTCATAGAAGATGGTAGTTTTAGAGGTCCTACCACACCTACAATCTTATTTTCTCTTTATAATAACCCCTGTCTTGGTCAGTTTGGGCTGCCATAGTAAAAATGCTGAAGAACAGGTGGCTTAACCCACAAATATTTATTTTTCACAATTCTGGAGGCTGGGAGGTCCCAAATCAAGGCCCTGGCAAATTGGGTGTCTGGCGAGGCACACTTTCTGGCTTATCAAGCAGTGAGGCACTTGGCATGATGCCTGACAAATGGTGGTAGTAGTTGTCATCACCAACCTTATCATCATCAATAATACCATCACCAACATCACC
>JAAGEH010002528.1:468895-482955 GCA_011751065.1 Lasiurus cinereus | reverse complement strand
CTACGTTGAACTTGCATTTCCTTGATCAGAGATTCTCAAAGAATTTGGTCTCAGGCCCTCCTGGCACCCCTTAAAAATATTTAAGGACCCCTAAAAGCATTTGTTTCTCTGGTAACAGTTGTCAAGATTCACCATGTTAGACATTAAAGCTGAGAAGTTAAAAAGAATAGTTACTATTCATTTAAAATGGCAGTAATAAGCCTATTACATGGTAACGTAAGTGACATTTTTTAAATTAAAAAATTATGTTTTCTCAAACAAATTAGAAGTTAAGTGAGAAGATTGGTATTGTTTTGCATGATTGCAAATCTCTCTAAATGTTTGCTTAATAGAAGATAGATGGGTTCTCACATCAGCGTCTGCATTCCATCTGCTAGTATATTGTTTTGGTTGAAGAAACTATTTAGAAAGCAGCTTCACATAAATTTGTGGTTAGAAAACAGGAATATTCTAATAACCTTCGAAATAATTCTTCTTTGTTCCTATATCAAAACTCTACAAGTAATAGTTTCTTAAATATAAATTTCCAGGTGGAATCTAAAACTGTATCACTGAGCTTTTCATGCTTTGTAATTTTAAAATTCATCAGTCTATCTTGTACCTTAAATGAATGTTTTATATCCACTAACGAATTTGTTATATTATGCATTGGTTATTTGAAAAATAGTGATTTGCTGAATTTTGCAAATCTTCCAAACTGGACACTTTTCATTATGCAAGGGCAAAAATTCACACTTACTAATACCACCATCAATCACATCAGAAAAGTCTTAAGTATTAGGAAGCTGTCAGACAGACAGCAGCAGATAGAAGTTTACCATAATTTAATTTTTGCTTGGGGGCTCAGTTAATCACTGGCCACCAATACCATCAGGTGTTTTCCTTGAAGTGATTGGCTCATTTTGATTATGTTTGAGAACACATCTGACAAATAGGCATCTGCATCACTATAGTTCAACCGTTGTCCTTTATCTAAAATGGCGTTGCATTAAATAAAGCACTAGTTGAGCTTATAGAAATCACGCAAGTGTCCTTCCTGGTGATGGCATTAATCCTTATTTTGCCACACACAGAAGAGTAAAAAGCAAGGACTCTCTGAGAGGAATGTAATACAATGTGTAATTATTGCAAGGAATTCTTTTTATTTTTTCTCCAAGTGCCTGATAGTGAAGAATGCAATTACTCCTATATGGTTAGGTACCACTCCCTTGATTTGGGGCTAAGGGTATGCAGCTTTTCCCACCATTGCTGTGCACTATCATTGCAAATATCAAGACTGAGAAAAAGACAAGCAACATAACATTATGATGCAAAGAGTTTTGATCTCATGTATTCCCCTACAATGATCTTGGGGACCATTGAGGACCGCTGCCCTAGATAATCCTGAGGTTGAGCATATTTTTATCTGTGTTTTCTTATGCAAACTGGCTATTCACATGCTTTGCCAATTTTTCTATTGGGCAGTTTGTCTTTTTCTTATTGATTTTTAGGAGCAATGTATATGTTGAGAATAGAGGTTTTGACACATGTATTGCAAATATTTCTTCACCATCAGGGCCAAAACCTAAATAATGGTGTGCATCCAAGATAGTAAAACACTGCATTGCATGGAATAATACAGAATATACTAACCTAGAAAGGCCTAAAATATTGCTTAGTGTAAAAAAAAAAAAGGCAAATTTTAGAAAATGTAGAGTGTGTTACTTGTACATTTCTTTCCACTCATTACACAAAACAGTTGTTTTATAAATATATATGTAAAATTGTATATTATATATAAAATTTTTGTATATATACACACACATATATAACACATATATATAACATATACAGTGGTACCTCGAGATACTAGTTTAATTCGTTCTGTAACCTTGAGGGGCGGGAAACTATGAGACGCTTGAGTCGCGCGGTAAACTGTTGGGTCGTGTGCAGCTGGCAGATCCTCGCGATGACTCCTATCTCAAATGTTGCTCGTATTTCAAAGCAAAAATCGCTCACTCAACGGCTTGTATCTCGAGGTACCACTGTATATGTATATGTAACATGTATATTAAAGACACAGACAGATAAACAACATCTTGAAGGATAAACACCCAAATTATAACAGAAGATAATCGTAATCATTATTTTAGACTAGACTCATGCGAGAATGGGCCTTCCTTTCCCTGGCTGCCATCACTACCTTTTTACTCTGGCCCTGAAGCCGCCTCTTTTCTCTCCGGCCCCACCTTCCCATGCTGCCCAAAGACCCTGAGCCGCTGGGGTGGTGCATAAGGCCTGTGTTGTCACCATGGTGATTATCCAAGTGTCCCACCCTGCCCCTGGCTGCTCTGCACCTGCATATGCAAAATAACCTGCCATCTTGTTGGGTTAATTTGCATACTCACTCCTGATTAGCTGGTGGGTGTCACGAAGGTACGATCAATTTGCATCGTTCTCTTTTATTCGTGTAGATGGAGGGAAGAGACCTACAATGGGGAATTATATTGATTATGCCTTTGACTTACTTGGTAACTGATTTTTTTTTTTTTTACAAAGGGAATGTTTATGAATTTATTAACTAAAATGAATAACTTCTTAAAAATTATGGGAACATGGCTTCTTGATCCTTCTAGCATAATAGCACATGGGGAACAGGATTTGCACATATGCCAGGAAGAATGCCAGTGTATGCATACTTGAAAAAATAATAGTATTTTCTGGAAGCTTGAGCACTTTCTTTTAGTTGCTCTCTACTGAGAAAGGATGCCTATCCCACTCTTAAGGAGTTGTGGGCCAAAGTTTTCACTAAACTTAAAGTGACCTTTCTTTTTGTCCATCTTCCAAATTCTGACCAACTAATATAAATAGTCCTCATTCAATATTTATATAAAATTCAGGGTATAGTAACCATGGTTCCTTAAAATATTTGGATCGGTTTGTTTGATTTAAATATTAGTGACCGACTTTTACACTTTGGTAACTGTCTGACTTCCCTCTTACCGTATGAAAATAAATAGAGTTAAGTTTTCAGCCCCAAAGGCACCATTTAAGGGATTTAAAACAAACGTTACTCTTGCAATGCGTTCATATAAGAAATGAGCTCACAAACTCCTAAAAATAGTTGGTGTCAAATGAGGAAAAGCTGGAGCAAGTTAATTTCAGAGGTATTACCTTCTGAAGTTAGGTACTGCCTATTTCTCCCCATGATTCATATCTTCTCATGATTTACTCCAACAGAACATCTCGTGGAATGATCATTGATCTTCATGGAACATCTTTTGTGCAGCTGATTCTCCCGGTGCTTTATGGGTGGTTCCCCCAGGTGGCATTGCCCGGCCCAGCCCACGGGTATAAAAGTTGACCATTTCAGTGCGCCGTCCATGTGTGTGTAGGGAGGGCAGGTCCATCCTGTTTATCCCCTCAATGCCCCGAGAGCTGCAGGACCTACCCAGCAGAAGGAACATTTCCTTCCTGTCCGTCATGGATAGAGTACAGGAGACCTTTGTCATTTTCATTTCCATGCCTCATGGTCTCGGTAAGGGATGGAGTAAAGAAGCTGAAGCATACCGAGGTCTACTCTAGGCCAGGTGGTCAGAGAGGTCCCGGCCATGTTTGAGATGCTTAATTGCATCTTCATAAAACAAACAAACAAAAAACCAAACGAAACACAAACAGACTAGTGAAGGGAGTTGCTATTATCTACATCTGACAGCTGAGGAAATGAGTGTACCCTGAGATCACAGAGCTAGAACGTGACAGAGTTGGGACGGCTCACGACTGTTTTTGACCTTGGAAATCAGGCAGGATCAGCACTGTTTCTTTCCTGCTGGAGACGGAAATAACAGAGCAGGCCGGGAAACTTTCCCAGGAGTCTCTCTCTCTCTCTCTCTCTCTCTCTCTAGCACAGAGTGGTGCCATTATCATCTGACCGGCTCTTGTCCTGCTGACCTGGGTGGCCTTTGTCCTCAGCTGTGTTTGGGCTGCTACCTCTCTCCACCTAGTGGCTCATGCCTGCCAGGTTGGCTCAAGCTACCTTGACCTCCATTCCGTGGTAGTCCTCGTTTCTCTCCTGCAGATGTGATTGTCTCCACTTTCCTTCCATTTGTTCCCTACTGAGACACTGCCACTGGACTTCTCCTGTCCTCCCTCCTCCCTTTGCTGAATCTGCCTCTCAGAGGCATCCCTCACCTACCGCACATGAAAGGATTCTTTAATTTTTATCTATCTATCTATCTATCTATCTATCATCTATCTATCCCTCACCTACTGCACATGAAAGGATTCTTTAATTTTTATCTATCTATCTATCACCTACTGCAAATGAAATGATTCTTTAATTTTTATCACTCACCTACTGCAAATGAAATGATTCTTTAATTTTTATCCATCTATCTATCTATCTATCTATCTATCTATCTATCATCTATCTATCATTTGCCTACTGCAGATGAAAGGATTCTTTAATTTTTATCTATCACTCGCCTACTGCAGATGAAAGGATTCTTTCATTTTTATCTATCTATCTATCTATCTATTTAATTTCAGAGAGGAAGGGAGAGTGAGAGAAAGATAGAAACATCAATGATGAGAGAGAATCATTGCCCAGCTGCCTCCTGCATGCCCAGCCTGAAACCTGGGTATGTGCCCTGACTGACCAGGAATCAAACCATGACTTCTTAGTTCACAGGTCAATGTCAATCACTGAACCGCACCGACTGGACCAAATGATATTTTTAAAAATTTACTCACTGGACCTTTCTGTTGTAATTCCCACAATCCCTGCTGAGAAACCCAAGAGCCCTGCTTGTCATGGTGCTGTTGTCCTCGCGTTTTCAATTCTACTTCCTCTGCCGTTGTATTGGTCAGTGTTTAATACCCCCTTCTTCCTGCCACATGTGGTGGGCTGGATGGGCTCCTGCATGCGTGTGAAGGTCAGTTTTTAATTGTTCAAGAACTCTGTGAACCTGTTCATGCCATTTTTGTCGCTTGAAATCAGTTGTGGAGTCGCATTTACATGCTAGAAATTGGCAAATGTTAAAAAGCAGCCCCACTCCATCCCCAAGAGCAGTAAACATTCACCAGTACCTTCACTACTTCTAAATCACCCCATTACAGTGGGTGTTTTGTAGGGTAGCCATTCTTAACAAGCTTTCTCTTCACTTGACACAGTTCTTTCTGGAAAATCTCTCTCCCTACCCTCCAATACACACACACACACACACACACACACACACACAGTCAACTGTACCCTAAGTATCTATTTACAGCTCTAAATTCACTCCAGGGTTTCAGACCTGCATATCCAAACACTTCCTGAAAATGCACCTTTGAACAGACCCCTTAATTCCACCAAGTCCCAAAGAGAACTCACCGTCTTATTCTTTCCTGTTCCTTCAATTACTGTCTCCGCCTTCCACTTGCCAGAAGTTGGGTGTGACCTCTGTCTCCTCAGAGGCATTGTTACATGGGATGGCCATTCATTCTAGGAGCTGGTCCTTAGTTAATAACCCAAGGGAAATGATTTTAGATAATGGTACGGTTTTCTTTTTGATTCTTTAGACTGTTCTAATCTCTACAGTGTGGGCATTCTGAGATTCTCAGGGCCTGCAAATTTCTGCAGTGCAAAGCCTCTTCCTCTGCTCTCAGGAAAGGGAGGGGGAAAGGTTCATGTAAATTAAGCATCTAGTAAATGCCAAGAGTTTTAAGAGCTTTTCCATACATAAGTGTACCTGAATCTTCTGAATGCTTCTATGACATAGATATCAGGATCATGTTTTTTACATGCAAGAGAAATCGAGCTTTAGCTGAAACAAATAGCTTGTCCGAGGAGCCCATGCCGTCAGTAGGTGGTAGAGGAGGATTTGGACAGGCCTACGGGACCCTAAAGCCTGTGGTCTCTTCATTACCTCACACCGCCTCTTGCTCCGTGTGTCTGGGTGCAGGCAGCTGACACTGGCAGCTGGGGTAACAGACTCACATTCAGGGCCTCTTACCCTGGCCCTCTGCGGGAGGTCCTCCTTCTTTCAGTGCTGCTGACCTTGTTCTCCTGCACCCCAAATCCTGCTTGCCCGCCGGAGCACCTGGGTAGCATGACACCCGTTGAATTTCCCAAATGGATGCATGTGAAGTTCATCAATGTTTTTTGGAGTGTGTAAGCTGAAAGGGGTTCCCTTTCTTGGAAAACATATCTAAATGCATTGTTTACATATACAGGTCTGAATATTGTTAAAATATGTTGTTGTTTGTTTAAGGTATCAGCATGCAAATTCCTACTATAGGACTAGTTTGGACAGTAGGAGGGGTCAGATGTTAACAAGGGCCAGAGGGGCAGCTAAGGGCTGGCACCTCCCTATAAGGTGCGGACTGTCCAGTAGCAGGCAGGCACTTTCCTATGAAAGAAATGGTCAGAGTGATGGGAGGGACAGGAGGAGAAGTGCCTGCATGCTGTCTGTGCTCCCCGTAGCGGTTTTAATAGCTACTCTTCAGAGGATGTGTTGTGTTTTGATAATCAGAAAACAGTCATGTCACAAAATGTCACTGTATTGTTAAATGGCTCCCCCAAAATTCACATATCCTCGGAGCCAGAGGGATTTGAAGGCGGTTTCACCACTCTCTACAAGGCTTTCCATGAGTTACCAGTCTCTCTTTTAAAAAAAATATATTTTATTGATTTTTTTTACAGAGAAGAAGGGAGAGGGATAGAGTTAGAAACATTGATGAGAGAGAGGCATCCATCAGCCACCTCCTGCACGACCCCTACTGGGGATGTGCCCGCAACCAGGATACATGCCCTTGACCGGAATCGAACCTGGGACCCTTCAGTCCACAGGCCAACGCTCTATCCACCGAGCCAAACCAGTTTCGGCATTTTGCCAGTTTTCTTAGCTCAGTTTCCTCATCTGAGAAACGGGAGGTTGGAGCAGCCATGGGATGTGACAGTGTTTTCCTGAGATAAAGTATCATACAGTGCCTGACACATAGGAACCTGGAGACATGCTATTTTGCTGTTATTATTATTATTATTATTTTCATGTAGAGGTTGAGCAAGGTTCTGTCCACTGAGCCACACCGGTTGTGGCACCAGTCTCTTTGGAGGTGTTCTCCCGGGTGGCATTGGGTCATGATCTAGTGTATCTGACATTTGTTGCTTCTGTGTCAGTTGAACAGCTTCATCCCAGGCATTTTAATGAGACAGTGAACAGAGTGGACAAGGCTCCTCCCCCATGGAGCTCACATTGCTTGGAATCAGTTTGAGAAACATAAAGTCGTGGTTGAGGCGATTGGAAGGAATAAAGAGAGTGATGGCAGAGAATATGCTCAGGGCTACTTTACAGGAGGTGTCAGGGGTGATATGTAAACAAAGACTTTCTAAGCAGAAAAAACAGCCTTGTAAAAATTTGGGGGAGGACATTGAGGCAGAAGCCAGTGGCAAACACAGGAGGAGAAGGAGAAAAAGAAGAAGGAGGAGGAGGAGGAGGAGGAGAAGATGAGAAGAAGGAGGAGAAGGAAGAGGAGGAGGAAAAGGATGGGAAGGAGGAGGAGGAGGAGAAGGAAGAAGAGGAGGAGAAGGAGGAGGAGGAAGAACAGGAGGAGGAGGAGGAGAAGGAGGACAGGAGGAGGAGAAAGAGGAGGAGGAGAAGTAGGAGGAGGAGAAGTAGGAGGAGGAGGAAAAGGAGGAAGAGGAGAAGAAAGAAGAGGAGGAGGAGGAGGAAAAAAGGAGCAGGAGGAGGAAGAGGAGAAGGAGGAAGAGGAGAAGAAAGAAGAGGAGGAAAAGGAGGAGCAGGAGGAGGAGGAAGAAGAGGAGGAGAAGGAGGAGGAGGAAAAAGAAGAGGAGGAGGAGGGGGGGAGGAGGAGGAGGAGGAGGAGGAGGAGAGAGCAAATAGAGCTGAAGCAAATGGTCTGAGATTCCATTCAGGAGATAGTTGGGAGCCAGATTATAGTCATCTGTGTGGATCAGGGAAAGGCGTGTCAGCTTGGGGTTTAACTTGGAGCTTTGGGAAGGCTGTTGGAATGTGCTACAGTAGGGAGAGGCGTACTCTGATTGATGCTGGGATGCCTCATCCTGCAGCTGTGCATCCGGGAACTTTAGGAAGGTCCCTCCGGGGCTCCACTGGAGACACAGTCCGGCATGGACGGGGTGGCAGTGGGGGTGGGAAGCAGTGCCTGGAGCTGAGATGTGCTTTGCTGATGGTCTTGTTGTGAGCGGCAAAGAAAAAGAGAAGGTTCAGATATTTGCCTTGAGCAGCTGAGTGGGCATTGGGGCCATTTACAGAGATGGGAATTAGAGAGAGGTGGGAGAACGTTCAGGGAGGAAGTGATTTCTACATTCAAGCACGTGGCCTCGCAGCCTCTGCTAAAATCCCGTCCAAGTCAGGGAGAGGTAGGCTGGCCACCCTTCTGCTGGGTGTCTCTACAGGTGAGACTTTGTTCCAGGTGCTAATCTAGACCCTGCCTTCTCGAACCTTTCATCCAGTTGTGTTCTTGGTTTACTAGAAACACGTGGCAAAATCTCCCGTTTTCTTAGAAATTGTTGCCAAAGATGTGAATACCAATATTTTTGACATTATTTTTAATGTATTTTTATTGATTTTAGAAAGAAAGGGAAAGGGAGAGAGAGAGAGAAATATCAACGATGACAGAGAATCATTGATTGGTTGCCTCTTGCACCCCCTCATCCTTCACCAGGGATCAAGACCACAACCCAGGCATGTGTCCCAACTGAGAATCAAACTGTGACCTCCCGGTTCATAGGTCCATGCTCAACCACTGAGCTACACCAGCCAGGCATTTTAATGTGCCATTGTCTTAGCACGTCAATATTTTAAATCTGTTTGTGTAAAAATGCCATTAGTTAGATCACAGTGTATACATGTGTCTCTCCAAGCTGACGGTGTATCTCTGTCATGTAGCCCAAGTTCTGAATGAAGGGCTCAGCCTTCAGGGATGACTTGTCCCCAACATACTTGACATAGCCGAGACCGGTTTGGCTCAGAAGCTAGAGCGTCGGCTTGCGGACTGAAGGGTCCCAGGTTCGATTCCGGTTGGGGGCATGTACCTTGCTTGCGAGCACATCTCCACTGTGGGGCGTGCAGGAGGCGGCTGATCTATGTCTCTCTCTCATCGATGTTTTTGACTTTCTATCTCTCTCCCTTCCTCTCTGTAAAAAACCAATAAAATATATTTTAAAAATAACAAAACAAAACAAAACAAACAAAGATACTTGACATAGTTTTTGCTTTTGCTTTTTGTAATTCACTTTGTACTTAGTTTTAATCCAGCCTGTGCTTATTGCACGGGAAAAAGAGAGACAAGTAGTTAAGAGTTAAAAGAAAATGCCATCTGCCATCTCACCACCGGAAGACCTTGATAGTTAAGTCTCTGGCTCATTTTTTCTCAGTATTTTTGCTTTTACCTTTATCACCACGCATGGTGTGATACATGCATGTTTTGCTTTTTTTCATTTGTATTATAACAAATGTTAATACTTCTGAAGAGTTTCTCAAAGACTTATTTCTCACAACCCTTGCTGAGGATTTCCGTGCACAAGGTAACTTAATTTATTGTTAGAGTTTGAATGCTGGTTGTTATTTTAAGGCCACGAGGGTGAGCAAATTGCAGTAGAAGGTGAACAAAAAATAGTATATTATTTTTCTATGATTTCAGTAACACTGTAAGGGGGTCACCACCACAGAGTGTGGGCTTTGTACAAAGGGACAACCCCGAGTTTTCAACATGTGGTGCAATTGACTTTCCATCAAGATGGACCACCCCAGGCCTCTGTCCAATGATGTCATTAAGAGAAGCATTTGCTACTGAGACCGGTTTGGATCAGTGGATAGAGCGTCAGCTTGCAGACTGAAAGGTCCCAGGTTCGATTCCGGTCTGGGGCATGTACCTTGCTTGCGGGCACATCTCCACTGTGGGGCGTGCAGGAGGCGGCTGATCTATGTCTCTCTCTCATCGATGTTTCTGACTTTCTCTCTCTCTCCCTTCCTCTCTGTAAAAAATCAATAAAATATATTTTTTTTAAAAAAGAGAAGCATTTGCTGATTTGATAGGAAAAGAACGTATTTGGTGTTGAGGTCCTTACTCATTTGTATTCTGTGGCTTACTGGAGGATGAATATTTTCCTGTACGTGTGTTCCGCATTACATTTCCTTGTTTCCGAATTGTCTGGTTTTACTTTTGCCTGTTTATCAATGGAATCTGTTCTTGTTAAGACACTGCCCTGCCCTCCGCAACATTATTCCTCTCCTTATCTTGGTCTAAAAACATTTTTAGGAGATTTTTTTATGAACCAGAGTCCAACTAACTAGAACGTTAAGTATTCAAATTTTGGGTGAGAGGCAAATTGAAAAGAGAAATATATGACACATCCTCTAAAAGGAGAGAAATTCAAATAGAGTGCGCTCTTTCTTCAGCTCTCAGTATAAAACCCATCAAAGCAAAAACTGTTTTATTTAGACATCTGGGAAATGTCCTTTGACAAACATCCATTTGATGACTGTCAGCGTCATAAAGATACTTGGATATAAAAAATTCGCAGAAACTGCTGAAATAAATGATATATTTTGATGACAAAGTGCCCTTTGCTGACTCACTTGCCTGTCCATCTGATATGGCGTTAGCACCTTCATACAAAAGGGGGGCTCCACTTTTGTGGAAACGACATGATAGGATTCATAAAGAGCTCTGGGGAGTCAGAGGACTGCTAATATGGCACCCCCGCTACCCGCTCGGAGCAATGCTTACACATGGTTGCTTTTTGGTGTTTTTAACATAAAAGTGTTTCCAAGATTTACTGTATTCAGTGCTTCTGTAACTCTGAAATTATTCCCTCTAACTACCACAGAAGGTAACAAAACATCCTTCCAAAGGCTGGTTTCTGTGCATGTAGGCCATAAAAAATGTATCCAAGGAATCTTTAGCTCCACTTCCAACAAGTTATAATGCAGCTAGCTCTGTTGCAGAGTTTGATCTCTCACGTACGTACGGCACGAGAGAGAGCATACTTGGCCTTCTGTTTATCAAGCCTGAGACTACTGCTGTTAGTTGTTGGAAAATAGTCGAAGTGAACTCATCCATCTTGATGGGTTTCCATGCTGGAAGTGAGGGTTCTCAGCTGTTAATTAACATGGATTGCAAACCATCTAAGGCAGCGGTTCTCAACCTGTGGGTCGCGACCCCTTTGGGAGTGGAACGACCCTTTCACAGGGGTCGCCTAAGACCATCGGAAAATGCAGATTTTTACATCACGATGCATCACAGTAGCAAAATTTCGTGGTTGGGGGTCACCACCACATGAGGAACTGTATGCAAGGGTTGTGGCCTTAGGAAGGTTGAGAACCACTGATCTAAGGCAATGTGAGGGATGCCTGGAAGGGTCCAAAATCCTGGAGACAGAAAAAATATACCCTGTTTCCCCGAAAATCAGACAGTGTCTTATTTTAATTTTTGCTCCCAAAGATGCGCTAGGTCTTATTTTCAGGGGATGTCTTATTTTTCCATGAAGAAGAATACGGTACACATTTATTGTTGAACAACAACAAAAAAAGGAAATGTATGACCTGTATATGGTACGGTAGTCATTGTCATTACAAACCAGCTCCCTGATGGGCCGCAGCGCAGCCAGAGGTGTTCAGGCGGGGCGAGGTCTCTTTAAATCAGGAGTCAGACGCCTGACGGTAGCTTCGGGGGCCTTATATTCCGGGGAGGCCTTATTATCGGGGAGGTCTTATTTTCGGGTGGGGGTGCCTGATATGACAGCGAGGGGCAAAACTGGAAGTAGGTCTTATTTTCAGGGGATGTCTTACTTTCGGGGAAACAGGGTAAGAGTTGAGATAAAAAAAGACTTGCATGTGGAATCCACCCTGGGGAAGACTCCTCATTTCTTCACGGGGAAACTGACCTCTCTGGCGCTCAGCTTCCTCATGCCCAACCTCATAAATCAGGACTGGTAATACCGACCCAGCCTGAAAATTGAGGATGAACTGTGAGAGACATACATGACCCAGCAGAGAGCCTGGCCCTTAATGAATAGTCTGTGTTGTTATCATGGTACCATTGGTATTACCTGTACAGAATGTGCCTAGGAGAAACAGTGGTTGTGGGCTAATAAATAACCTTGCACTTTGTAAATACAGTGGTACCTCGAGATACGAGTGCCCTAACATACGGGATTTTTGAGATACGAGCCGTCGAGCGAGCGATTTTTGCTTTGAAATACGAGCAACAGTTGAGATACGAGTAATCACGCGGATCGGCCGGCTGCACACGACCCACCAGTTTACCGCGACTCGAGCGTCTCCTAGTTTCCCACGCCTCAAGGTTACGGAACGAATTAAACTCGTATCTCGAGGTACCACTGTAGTTCATGTTATGACTAATGTTAGCAGCTGTGCCACATGTGTACCGAGCACCAAGCATGTGCTGGTCCTTGTGCCTGCTAAAGAGGGCGATGGAGGCGAGGGGGCCCTCGCTATCTGTGTTCATTGTGAAGGCTCCCACACCACCACTGCTCAGAGGAAACTGGGGTGGCCAGAGCAAGGCCACGTGACCGAGCTGAGAAGGGACCTTGGGCAGCCAGGAGAACTGTGTCCCGATTACCAACGCTGCTCTTTTCTCTGGAGACTCAGTGTGAGCACTTGGGAGGAGGAGTCTGCTCACACCTTGCACCCCACTTCTCTCCCACTAGGCCATCTAGCTCTTTAGGGGCCACAGAACAAAGTCCACCACTGGTCTGGTCCACCCCAGTTGTGGCATGGTGAAATGGAGACCCTCAAATCTGAGGAAGCTGCCATGAGCCTTGGCTGGGGTGAAAGGTTCCTTCAACTCTGTTGATTCTTAGAGAGCCAGAGTGAACCTCTCTCAGGTGGGGGTGTCGATCCTCAACATCCGCTCGTGGAGGTTTACTCTTGACCTACCGTTAGCAGAAACACGTCATCACATGTTTTCCTCCTCGTAACTTTTTTAAAAATATATTTTATTGATTTTTTTATAGAGAGTCAGAAACATCGATGAGAGAGAGACATCGATCAGCCGCCTCCTGCACACCCCCTTCTGGGGATGTGCCTGCAACCAAGGGACGTGCCCTTGACCGGAATCGAACCTGGGACCCTTCAGTCCGCAGGCCGATGCTCTATCCACTGAACCACACCCGTTTCGGCCCCCTTGTAACTTTTAACCGTGGACCACATCCCATTTGCTTTCACTGTTTAATAAAGTATCAACCCTGAAATCAGACAAAGACAGGGAGTTGTGAGGGTCACAGAAAAGCTGTGTTTTGCGGGGGGGGGGTTCTGAAAAATATGCTAATGTTGCGAAGACACAGTGAGATCAGGAAGCAGCGCTTGGAACCACTCTTAAGAAGTCATTGACAAAACGATTCCAGGTGACGCAAGGCAGGGAGAACGTTTTCCTGAATACAGAGAGTCCTCTGGATTTCTTAAAAATTAAAAGCTTTTGTGCCTCAAGGACACATCTCAATTACAGCATAAAAAAAGCTGAATTAGGGAAAAAAAATACCAGCAACATAACAGACACGTCCTTAATACCCTTACTGTTTAGAGGGCCGGGCGGGAGCTTGAGGGTTCTTGTGAAATCAGGTTCCGCAGTTCCTCTGCCAGATGGGGAACCGCAGAGATGCAAATGAGCCTGAGCGCAGGGATGCCTTTTTGGCGCAAGGATGCCATTGGCCAGCGCATTGGAAGTGAGACCCCGGGGAGATGGAGGGGAGCCGGGCATGCAGACTTGACCTCTACACCTGTTGCTTGCAGACCCACTGTTATTTGCTCCTTAGCAAACCCTTAACTTTGGGCTTTAAAAGTTTAAAAATTAAAAAATGTAATATGGCCCCGTTTTTATGCCTTTTGATAGTGCCTTTGTAGCTCTTTTTTTTTTTTGTTTAGCACGTGTCGCTTACATCTTAATGAACTACAGTGTTTAACATGAGAACTGTATACCAGGTGGGCAAAGGTAGGTTTACAGTTGTTTGTATGGAAAGTAGATACAACAATGAATGATGAGTAATACAAGGATAAACTCCGTTTCATGTACTCACAACTGTAGGTTTACAGTTG
>JAAGEH010002528.1:453742-468885 GCA_011751065.1 Lasiurus cinereus | reverse complement strand
AGGTTTACAGTTGTTTGCATGGAAAATAGATACAACAATGAATGATGAGTAATACAAGGATAAACTCTGTTTCATGTACTCACAACTGTAGGTTTACAGTTGTTTGTATGGAAAATAGATACAACAACGAATGATGAGTAATACAAGGATAAACTCTGTTTCATGTACTCACAACTGTAAACCTACTTTTGTCCCACGCTGTATCACTTATACCTAATATTTAACATGCAAGAGTCTGTTGAAGTCATTTATTCATTCACTATTTCTTGAACCAGACTTTAGTAGACTCTGGGACTTAACAATAAGAGAAAGAAAGACACGGTCCCTGCCCCTAAGAAGCAGACCTCTAAAAAGTGCATTCTTAGCAAATCATCCCGTACATGGAAAACGCTCAGTTCACCAAGACGTTTATTATGGCATTATTTTTCACACTAACATTGGAAATGGCCTCAATGTTTAAAAATGAAGGCAGTGATTGCTTGTAATAAATTTATTGGCTGCAGATACTGACATGGTGTTTGTGAGAAACGTGTTTATGCTAAGTTAAGTAAACACGGCGAGAGTACAGATTTGTATACTGTATACAGAATGATCGTAATTACGCTAACAAGGAGGGAAGGCAGAAATGCAGCAACAAAACAAAACAAAACAAGACAAGACTGTTGTGTGAGGAGAGTATGGTGGCCTTTCCTTTTCCCTTTACACCGTTTCATCTCTGTTGAAATACAAAGATGACAGTTCCCCCTGGCGATAAACTGCCTTTCCCAGGCACCCCGAGCTGTAACATTCCTTGTCTAACCCCCACCAGAGGGTGATGGGTCTGGGAATGGAGCACTGGGAGGTGTCCACCGTGGACTCCAACCCAGGAACTCCAGTTCAGACCAGACTTGGAACCTCTATGCCCAGCGATGCCTCAAAGAGAGAAACTGGTCTGGCCTTAAATAAGTGGTACCTCGAGATACGAGTGCCCTAACATACGAGATTTTTGAGATACGAGCTGTCGAGCGGGCGATTTTTGCTTTGAAATACGAGCAACAGTTGAGATAGGAGTAATCGCACAGATCAGCTGCCTGCACACGACCCACCAGTTTACCGAGACTCGAGTGTCTCATAGTTGCCCACGCCTCAAGGTTACGGAACGAATTAAACTCGTATCTCGAGGTACCACTGTACACACATTGGAGCAGCGTTCTCCAGAGCTCGAGGCCTACATCCTGTTGGTAAGATGGAGATCTGAATAATAGCCACTGCCGCGCTTGCTGCAGAAATTATCAAGTATCAAATATGGGCGGGGTGTGCAAAACTAGCCTCACAGTTGTGAGGACATTCTTTGGAGTTCATAAAGCTACCTTATCATAATCTGCATGTCTTTTTCTTTCTTTTTTAAAAAATATATTTTATTGATTTTTTTACAGAGAGGAAGGGAGAGGGATAGAAAGTCAGAAACATCGATGAGAGAGAGACATCTATCAGCTGCCTCCTGCACGTCCCCTACTGGAGATGTGCCCGCAACCAAGGTACATGCCCCCGACCGGAATCGAACCTGGGACCTTTCAGTCCGAAGGCCGACGCTCTATCCACTGAGCCAAACCGGTCTCGGCTGCATGTCTTTTTCCATAGACACAACTGTACACCTACTTTTTCCCACCTAGTACAGTGGTGTCTGCCTGCGAACTTCTTGGATACATTTTTAATTTCCATTCAAAAGGCAGTGATGGTGCCTATGCACCATATTTTCGAGTGCCTTAATAAATGTGTGTACAATGAGTCTGGGATACTGTGAATCCACTCCTATTTTCTGTGTTCTAAAATAAACCTGATTAAATAATTTGAAACGTTTCTTGTTGACATAGACAAATGTAAATCAGCTTGGTTTAGATATTTTAAATAACTGTTTAGAACAGGATTTTTCCCCCAGTTGATGAAAAACTATACATTTTGTTGACGCGCACACATTTAAGCCGGCTAGTTTATGTGTTTTTAATAACTGTTTTTAGAACATGAATTTTTTTCTCTTAATTGATGGAAAACTGTATGGAATGAGGTCTGCTCTGAAAATGAGTGCCTTCTGCTGAGGCAGCTTCTCTTTGCTCCTTCTCCCTTTCTCTCTGACAGTCTCCGCATTTTCTTGGCTTTTTTCCTTTCATGGAACAAAACCCTTCAAGGTCAAGAAACGACCATCATTTGCACTTTGGAGATGTGTGTCAGCCCAAGGTTTACATTCTCCACCAGCGATGGGGATTCTGGGCTTTGGTTGCTTTATTAAGCTTCATCTCTGTTGATTCTGAGTAAAAAAATAAAATAAAATAAATGAAGATATATATATATATATACACACACACACACATATGAATTACAAAGGTGACACTTAAAAGCACATGGAAAGATTATAATCTTAAAATGAGCTCACCAAAGCCATGAAAATAGATGAGTTCCCTAAGAGGTAACCAGCAATATATCTTTATAGACTTCTAGAAGAACTACACAGTGGTACCTCGAGATACGAGTTTAATTCATTCCATAACCTTGAGGGGTGGGAAACTATGAGACGCTCGAGTCGCGGTAAACTGGTGGGTCGTGTGCAGCCGGCCGATCCGCGCGATGACTCCTATCTCAAATGTTGCTCGTATTTCAAAGCAAAAATAGCTCGCTCGATGGCTCGTATCTCAAAAATCTCATATGTCAGGGCACTCATATCTCGAGGTACCACTGTATGTCAATCCCCATGGGCCTTGATGGCCTTCCGGGGAGAAAGGGAAAGAGCTCTGTGTTCTAGGAATTGATGATAGTTTAGGTGGCATCGTATGCCCTAGACCAGCGGTTCTCAACCTGTGGGTCGCGACCCCTTTGGTGGGGGTCGAACAACACTTTCACAGGGGTCACCTAAGACCATTGGAAAACACAGATACGATTCATAACAGTTGCAAAATGACAGTGATGAACTAGCAACAAAAATAATTTTATGGTTGGGGGTCACCACAACATGAGGAACTGTATTAAAGGGTCGCGGCATTAGAAAGGTTGAGAACCACTGCCCTAGACATTTCATTTGAAAGCGGTCCGTTGAAAACGTCCTGTGATCTTCATTTGTAGGGACCCACCTGCAAATGGGAGGTTGGACTCTGTGGCCTGGTTTTCTCCCATCGTGGAGGTTTTTGTTGCTGTTGGCGTCTGTGCTAAATGCAAAGTTCATTTTCTAGCACCACAACCGGTACTGCGCAGGGCTTTAGAGTTGACAACATACGTTTTCGCACACCCCATTCTGCAAATGGTGTGTCTGAAAGATGGGTAAGCGTCCCAGTTAAGTCTAGGTTCGAGCGCTGAATATGTAGCACCTCTGATGTTTCCATATTGTTTGCTTTCAAGATGGAAAGTAATGTTCTCCTTCAAAGGTAACTGTGCGAGAATTAGAATCTTACTCACATCCAGCATCTTCGAAAGGAATATCAAACACCTGTTAAGGAGGTACACACATGAGGTAGAGTGCCATTGAAAAGTGGTTTCCCCAGGTGGGAGGATTTGGCTAAATCATGTCATCATCTAATTGAAACACTCAGTTCACCTGCTTCAGATAGTTAAGGGACCATACTGATTTTTTTTTTCTTCTGGGATATTGTGAATCCACTCACATTTTCTATGTTCCGAAATATGCCTTGGTGTACTGATTGTGTTAGCTATGCTTTCCTTGGAAATCCAGATCTGCTCAAAAAATGTCAAGCCTAGCTCTGGTTATGCGTGCCCTGAATTTTAAAAAATGTAATAACTGAATCTTTTTCTACGGGGGCTAAGAAAAAATAATGGTATTCTATAATTTTCCTTAGGGACTTGGGTAGGTAAGGCCGGGCATATGCGGTGTACCCAATCAAAACACAATTTCACAGGTTATGAGTTTGCATGAGATGCAGCCTCTCGCCCGGAACCTGGGTTGGGGTGTGCATGCAGAAACAGGGGACACTGCTGAAACCAAGCAGATACCCTTGGCTACTCTTTTTATTTAATATATATTTTTATTGATTTTTTTTTTTAGAGAGAGGAGAGAGAAAGAGAGAGAAACTTTGATGTTAGAATGAAACATTAATCCGCTGCCTCCTGCACACCCCCTACCAGGGATCCAGCCTGCAACTCAGGCATGGGCCCTGGACTGGAATTGAACCAGCAACTTGGAAGTGCACAACACCCAACCCAATGAGCTACACTCTTGGGGACTCTTCACTGTGACTGTCTTAACACCCAGCTGGTAGTTTCTCTGTCTCCTTGGAGTGGGACCAGAGAGCTGTGTGAGCTCAGTTGCTTCAGGTAGAAGAGAAGGAAGATCTTCTTGTCTGTTCTTTGATAAGAAGATGAGCAGTGTTTTCTCAGTACTGTGTGTGTGTGTGTGTGTGTGTGTGTGTGTGTGTTGTGCATACTGTGCAAGTGTTACAGTACACTTGAGAGTTTTTGTGAGTTGGGCATCTTTGAGACTGAGAGATGCTAAACAAGTCACCCCAGGTCAGAGCTCATGTTCTAACCACTGCACTGCCCTATCACTCACGTAATCTAAACCAGTCTCCCTGCTGGAGATGTGCTCCTGAAGGCATGTGGTAGACGTACTCTTCTTTCTTTAAGCCTCCCCTCTTTCCAGGGTTGACTTTCTGTGGGTTTTCCTCCGTTATGGCTTCCTGGACCAATGTTCAGGGGCAGGGAAAGTTGTGATAGAAAAGGCTAGCAGGCATTTTTGCATTGATTTGTCATCGGGCTCCTCCATCACATAACGTGAGGTGTCTGTCTCTAGGTACAGAGCTGGGATCACGTCCACACAGGAACTTAGATGACACTTTGTCACTTGAAGTCACTTGCCTGTTAGCTTGACCACGGGCACGGAAGGCCTTCAGATGCAGGGCCTAACTCCGTCATGATTGGCTGGTGGCTTAGAACCAAGGTACAGTGGTACCTCGAGATATGAGTTTAATTCGTTCCGTAACCTTGAGGTGTGGGAAACTATGAGACGTTAGAGTCACGGTAAACTGGTTGGTCTGGTGCAGCCGGCCGATCCGAGTGATTACTCCTATCTCAAATGTTGCTCGTATTTCAAAGCAAAAATCGCTCACTCCACAGCTCTTATCTCAAAAATCTCATTATGTTAGGGCACTCGTATCTCAAGGTACCACTGTACTCAACTTCTTGCATACTTAGCTCCTCATCGGTGTGGTGATGATAATATTTCCTTGTGTTTTGGAGAGGATAAAAAGAGATGAGTCTGTAAGAGTTTTACAACTTGAAGAGGGCTAGTGAGATAGTAGGTATGTGTTATTAGCACACAAAGAGACCTTGGAGTCCCTTTCAAATCCAAAGACTTCGTGAGAGTGTCAGGCACTGTCAAGACATTCCAAAAGTGTGTGTGTATGTGTGTGTGTGTAGCTGGATTCACATCTGGCTGGTGTGGCTCTGTGACTGAGCATTGACCCATGAACCAGGAGATCACAGTTTGATTCCTGATCAGGGCACATGCCTGTGTTTTGGGCTTGGTCCCCAGGAGGGAGCGTGCAGGAGGCAGCCGATCAGTGATTCTCATCATTGATGTTTCTCTCTCTCTTTCTCCCTTCCTTTCTCTGAAATCAATTTTTCTTTTTAAAAATGACAGGAATCACACAGGAAAGTTTTATCATCTACACATCAAGAGTAATAATTTCCCCATAATTTAAATAAGAACATGGATGTGAACCTCATTACATAGTACCTGGCACATAGGTAACTCATTAATAGTATCTTTTCCAATTGAAAAGTTTTATGAAGAATGTAGGCTGAATTAGTTTTGAGTATCTGTTCTGCCATTAATTAGCTGCCCACCCCCGCCCCTTATGAATCATGACAAATTCCTTAACTTGGACAGATTACTTCAATTGTAACATTTCTTACCTTGAGAAAACCGCTTAACCTCCTCAGCCTCAGTTTCCTGTTATGCATCGTGAACATAATTCCCATCAAACTGGGTCTTGATTAGGCTTATTAAATACAAGCATGTACATGAAGTGCCTGGAACATAAGCTTAAAAGACACCTCCTTCTCCTTCCTTCTCATCCATTATTGGCAGCGCATGTTTGAGGCCTGCTTGTAGGAGACGTCTGGGAACCCTGCTTTTGTGTTTTGCGGGCTCTTCTCACTAACGCAGAGCACAATGCCAACTCTGCATTGACCCCAGGGAAGGAGGCTTAACCGCAAAGGCAACTGGAGACTTCTGAGGCTAAGTCACCTATCTGGCTATGCCTGTTAGACATTTAGAGTAAGCTCTTCCAAAAGGCACAGAACTATCTTCTTACTTATTATGATTTAAATCTACATTAAACAAATAAATGTATTGGGGTAACGTTGGTTCATAACATCATATAAATTTCAGGTGTACAACTTTACAATGTAACATCTGTCTAGTCTATCTCATGTTCCCCTCCTGAATTCCTTACTCAGTGCATGGAAAGCTGAATCGTTACCAGCAATAATGGACAACGGATTCATGTCTGTGCCCACATCCTAAGCCACCCGCTTCGCTGGCAGAGAAATGGTGGAGCCAGCGAGTGTGTGACCTCCATGTGTGTTGGGAGTGCCGCAGCCAGGTGCTCCCCCCCGGGGTGTTCTCTGAAGGGTGAGAGTCCACCTGGGTGTCCTTCCATAAGTACTTCCAAGACCTGCACTAATATCCCACCGTGCTCCCTAAATCTTGGCGCAAAGCTCTGAGCTGCAGGTTTCACAGATGGGAGGCTTGTGTCTTTAGAGGCCAAGAGGGAGCCACAAGTGTGCTTGTGAAATCCAGTGTGAGAGTTGCTTTTCCAGATGTGCAGCTGAGAAATGTCAGGACAGCTACGGGGAGGAGTGCCCTGTGGTCATGTTCCCAGGGGTGTGAGGTAGGTAGGGCGTCTGGCTGGAGAAAAGGCGGGTTAGTTGGATTCTCTGCATCCGTTGCTGGCTGGTCCCCACTTCTCATTCCCCTGAATGAGGGGGAAGGCCAGATTTTTCCAGCCTAGGAGCCGGAACGCGCCTTTCAGTGAAAAGTTGAGTTAGTATGTTTATAACAGGAGAAGTTTACGAGGTAAGAGAGGTCATTGTTCAAGAAGATGTCTAAGATTCTGCTTTTCTTTTTTTTTAAAATATATTTTATTGATTTTTACAGAGAGGAAGGGAGAAGGATAGAGAGTTAGAAACATCGATGAGAGAGAGACATCGATCGGCTGCCTCCTGCATGCCCCTTACTGGGGATGTGCCCGCAACCAGGATACATGCCCTTGACCGGAATTGAACCTGGGACCTCCCAGTCCGCAGGCAGATGCTCTATCCACTGAGCCAAACCGGTTTCGTCACCTGCTTTTCTTTATATGATCAACCTTCCTTTATTGCAGAAAAGCGCATTTTTCTATTTTCTGCATGCCCAAGCTTTGTGAGGTGGGGTGGTGGCATAGAGCCTTGTGTCTGCCATCAGAGATCTCTCACTGGTTGTGCATCAAAAGGCTTCCATGGCCCTAACTGGTTGGGCTCAGTGGATAGAGCGTCAGCCTGCGGACTCAAGGGTCCCAGGTTCGATTCCCGTCAAGGGCATGCACCTTGGTTGCAGGCACATACCCAGTGGGGAGTGTGCAGGAGGCGGCTGATAGATGTTTCTGTCTCACCGATGTTTCTAGCTCTCTATCCCTCTCCCTTCCTCTCTGTAAAATGTCAATAAAAAATATATATGTATTATAAAAAGCCTTCCATGAGCTAGAGAGCTAAGTGCTGCAAAATGCAGATATGAAAACACATCCTGCCTAACACACACGTTCTGCTTTATTTGTTTTTCGCCTGGTGCATTGACAGCTCTGGGTGCTCTGAACTGGGTGGTCCTCCTCTGTTCTCTCCTGGGATCACCCATGTGACAGCCCTCTGGCAGCTCCTTTGGGGCCAGATGGTCGCAGGTGGCCTTGCGTACACGTCTGCTAGGAGGTGTTGGGTATTGGTGGGGCCACGTGTCTTCAGCGGTCTAGCTCTGGCTTTTTAATGGCCAGACAGCATGACAAGGAAGTCATTCCAGTGGACAAGTGGCTTTCACCTCTCTGCTTACTTCCTGTTTACTGAGGGTCTGTGGACCAAATCAAGTCACAGAGCCAACCCTAGAGTCGACCTGGGAAGATATTACGCCAACATGGGTACAGGGGGCATCGTTTATTGGGACCGTTACGTGACAATCAACCACAAGCTGGGACCTAAGTAATAACAGTTATTATTTCACTTATTTGGCATCTCATTGATGTGCCCAGTATGGGGCTTGCCACTTCAAAGACACTGTTTTATTAAAACTATAGGATGATTCTTCAGGGTACATAGTATTATTAATCCAATTTTTTCTGGGTTAGTTATGTTGACTAAGGTCACACAGAAAGGAAATGGCCAGGATTTTAACACTGAAGAGATTTCAGTGGTACCTCGAGATACGAGTGCCCTAACATACGAGACTTTTGAGATACGAGCCGTCAAGCGAGCGATTTTTGCTTTGAAATACGAGCAACATTTGAGATAGGAGTCATCGCGCGGATCGGCCGGCTGCACATGACCCACCAGTTTACCGCGACTCGAGCGTCTCATAGTTTCCCATGCCTCAAGGTTACGGAACGAATTAAACTCGTATCTCGAGGTACCACTGTAAATTAAAATTAATAATAAAGGAATACACTGACTTTCTTATCACCAGTACTATCACCATCACTTCCCTTGTACAAGCCACTGTCCTCTTCCCTGGACCCCTGTAGCAGCCACTGATGGGACTCCGGCTCTACAGTAAGCTTCTGAAAATGGAGGTTAGATGATATCTTTCTCCTCTCCCGCACCCTCCGATGGCTTTTCATATTATTCTGAAGAAAATCTAAAATCTTACCGTGCCCTATGGGATCTGTAGGACCCTCTCCACTCTTATTCTGACCTTCTTTCATTTCACTCCTCTTCACTGCACTCCAGCCACACCTGCCTTCATTTAAAAAAAAAAATTATTTTATTTATTTATTTATTTAAATATTTTATTGATTTTTCACAGAGAGGAAAGGAAAGAGACAGAAAGTCACAAACATTGGTGAGAGAGAGACATCAATCAGCCGCCTCCTGCACACCCCACAGTGGAGATGTGTCCGCAAGCAAGGTACATGACCCCGGCCAGAATCGAACCTGGGACCTTTCAGTCCGCAAGCTGACGCTCTATCCACTGAGCCAAACTGGTCTCGGCTATTTTATTTTTTTATAATGGTTTTTTTTTCATTTGCCTTTCGTTCAGTTGAGGTGGCACCACCCCTGCCTTCTTGCTGCCCTTTCCATACTCCTAAAATGTTGTCTTCCTTATGCTCTTCCCACTTAAAATAGAAGAACAAGCTCAGAGAGGCTGAGTCAACTGCCCAAGGTCATGCAGCTTAGGTGTCCTGGAGCCGGGGCTCCAAACCAGATCAGTCAGACTGTAAGTTCTGTATAATTTATTCAACCCCAATTGCATGCATGCTGAACAAATGCATGATTGATCCAGGATGGATTCCATAGAAGCAAGTCAGTCCCTTTCCTGAAAAGGCCTGATTTTTCTACCCATTTGCACTATTTCTAGGAACTCCACAAGTCTTTTGGAAGGAAAAAAAAACTATTATCTTATAGGTTCAATCTCTTCCAGAACCCGTTCAGAACTCTACCCTCTGTAGCCGAGAAAATCATAAGCCTCATCAGGCCTGAGGTCAGCACAGGCTACTTGTGTGGCCATCTTCCTTTCATGGACCAGTTGGAACGATGCTCGCTGGGAGCTGGACATGGACCTCCACAGTTGGTTGGCTCTTCTGCTGGTATTCGTGCAGAGTCATCTCTGGTTGGCACAGGCAGACTTAGCTACCTTTCTCTCCCTACCCGCTGAGATGCTTCCTTCACTGAGCATTGCAGTTGATTCAAAAAGCAATGAAAAGGAATATCCTTGTCCTTAAGGACTTCTTCATTCGTAACAGTTATTTAACCTGGGGAAGGGGGACAGTTGGTTGGGGCTTCAGAGAATCTGAGATTCTTTTGAAATGATGTCTGAATTCTCACCTGTATTCGTACATGCGTTTGTTTTTCTGGGGAGAGGATACGTAGCCTTTATCAAGTTCTCTGAGGGGTCTGACACTCCAAAACACGGCGAGTCCTGGTAATAAACACCTCCCTGGATGCCTATCATTTCTCCAGCACATTGCTACATTGCTCCTTTAAATCCTCCAAACAACCTCGTGTGTTCGTACGTTGCCATGGTAATTTCATAGATGCAAAAACTCAGATCAAAGATTTAATTTCTTTTTAATATCACACATAGATTTGGAGCACGGGAATCATATTTTAAACCCAAGTCTGTTCTACCCTGATGAAGCTTTTTCTATTTTTCTGTTGACATATATTTTATCAAAGTAGCCGATAGACACATGATTTTTAAAATCAAAAATTGTTTTTTTCTGCTTCCTGCATCGTCTGTTTCCTTTGTTTATTTCCCCCCCTCTCCTGTTTGTGTGCATTGCTCTGTTTCATGTAGGAAACTGTTTAAATCTGAGCACCCTGGGTTATACTGTCATCTGAAATGTGTGCTGCCAAAGGCTCATTCCAAGCTCTCAGTGTGTGAATAAGGCAGCTTGCCTAGTGAGTCCCCCAAATAGGGGACTGGCTAGCCAGCGGGCATTTTCAGTGCCATGATCTATGTACGTTTCCTGAGTTCCTTCTGTGGCTACTGTAAGTTTCTCCAGAATAGAACTTTCCAACTCCCCGCCTAGGGAAGATGAGCAGCCGGAGAGTGCATCAGGGGCAGTCAATGCTCTGTAAACAGAGCCCCTGTTTCTGATTCCTCATTTCACACATTCTCTTCAGCACCACTGCTAACTTCCGGGCCTCTCTGGGGGCCTCTAGGATAAATCGGCTCCCTTCTCCTCTGTATCCTTTTCTGCAGGCTGCTGTGTCCTGGGTATCCCCCTTTTCATAAATTATTATTACTTCTCCATTCAATTCCCATCTTCCAAGAATTCATCGAAATCTCTCATCCATTTCACCTCTTCCATTCCCTTTGACCCCTGAAGTTGCTCCTTTTTTTCTTCCTTCCCCGTCTCTTCTGATGCTATTTGAAAAAAACTCTTGTGATCGCGCAACAACTGTAAAAGGAAGTTTCTAGACCCGCTCCTACTATTCTCAGTATCACATTCTGTTCAAACTCTGAAAGCAGAAAAGCCTTCAAGGGATTCTGCCTTCTGGTATCCCATCATCCGGCTCTGATGAAGCCATGCCCATAGATTCGACAGCCTCTAATGCAGGCACAGGTTCAAGAGAACGTTTACAGGTGCAGGGCTGGGAAAGGGGCTCTGAGAGGGAGGGAAGTGGATCTAAGACGAGGGCCACAGTATGAGCAAAACCCTGAAGGCGGAGAAGAACAGGGGCAGAAGGATATGGTGGTCCCTTCAGCTTCGTAGGAAGGAAGGCCGGTGTGGAAGGAAGTACTACTGTACAAATCCTGCAGAGCCTCAGGTGGAGGCGGGGCTTGGATGTTGGATTTGAAGTGTGTGTACCATGCTGTATTTTGTTTGAAGTGAATCGTTTGCCACTGACATCCTACAAACTGATGGGGGTAAAGCAGTGGTTCTCAACCTTCCTAATGCCGACACCCTTTAAGACAGCTCCTCATGGGGTGGTGACCCCAACCATAAAAATATTTCCGTTGCTACTTCATCACTGTAATTTTGCTACTGTTATGAACTTTAATGTAAATATCTGATAGGCAGGATGTATTTTCATTGTTACAAATTGGACATAATTAAAGCATAGTGATTAATCACAAAAACAATATGTAATTATATATTGTGAAATATTTATTTCTAATTACAAATAAATGAAATTTTGTCTTGAATTGTGTTGTAGCATGGGCAACAGTCTTCCTATGACAACAGTAAACGACATGGCTACACTTTGCTACACCGAGGAGTGGTGTGTTAGTTCCTAAGACCATGGGAAATAGGTGTTTTCCGCTGGTCTTAGGCGACCCCTGTGAAAGGGTCGTTCGACCCCCAAAGGGGTCGTGACCCACAGGTTGAGAACCGCTGGGGTAAAGTGTGTCTGTGAGAACTGAGGTGAGATTCCTGGAAGGGAGGAGGGCAGACAGATGGACACATCCTGGGAGCGGGGCGGGGCGGTGAGGTGGGAAATGAAACCTTGGGTTGCAGAGCACAGGAGATGGTTTTGCAGAAGTGGGGCGTGGGCGAGCCAGCGATCCTGGGGATGAGACTGGAAGCAGAGAGTGGCAACAACCGAGAGCAGAGGACACCCAGCTGGGCCTGCCTGCCTGGTAGGAAATGGTGTCACACAGAGAGAGGCTGGGAAGTCGCCGAAGGTCTCCGAGGTCTGGCCCACCTGGGGCCAGGGTGTGTACAGGTGACACCCCAGATGCTGATAACCCTGGGCTTTTCCAGGACTCGTCACTATTCCTGCTCAGCTTCCCTCCCCACCACGGTTATCAAAGCACAGCCTACGTGCAACATTTGGGAACACGAAAGACAAGATAAAGTCGATTTTGCTGTTTGGGCAAAGTGTGACAATTGAATTGTATGTCGGTGAGAGGATTTTCATGATCTACAGTGGTACCTCGAGATACGAGTGCCCTAACATACGAGATTTTTGAGATTTGAGCCATCGAGTGAGTGATTTTTGCTTTGAAATACGAGCAACATTTGAGATAGGAGTCATCGCACGGATCAGCTGGCTGCACACGACCCACCAGTTTACCGAGACTGGAGCGTCTCATAGTTTCCCACGCCTCAAGGTTACGGAACGAATTAAACTCGTATCTCGAGGTACCACTGTATTTGCATTTTTACCTTCCCGATTAATTTTTTCTTGCCGTTTTAAAAATGAGGACTCTCCAACACTAATCTGCCGAGCAAATCTTAGGAACTAAATCAAAAGCCTCCTAAGCCGATGGACAAGCATGTCAGAGTTGTGGGCTACTCTGAACCGGTAGGAATGGCATCGGCTTGATGTATGTTAGTAATTATTTGGTTCATTTTTCATAACTGCAACGTCCTTTTAAGAATGCCAGCGTGCACCCAGCCTCTCCCCAGTGTCTCATCCCGCCCAAGATGCGATGCTGCCCAGAGTAGCACCCCCTGCTCTGCTGACCAACCAGGCACTGGGGTGCCTTCCGGGAGACCCCATGGGGGCCATCTCCAGAGCCAGTCTCACGTTTCCCGCTGGTGGAGGGGGTGCTGTTTTCTTGTCTGAGCACCCCTACTGCAGCGTGTAACAATGAGAAGCAAAGGAGAAACTGAGAATTCTCTCCCTGCAGTTTCTGTAGAACTGGGCTGAGCTTTCTTCAGACTTGGGGTTCTCACAGGGGATCCTCCTCTCTCTGGGCTCTGCCTCTGAGTCCTGATTATGATTGAACCTCTACCCCAATCAAGCCTTGTTTGGTATTTAATCAATCTCGAATTGCCCGCCAAGTTGTGGCATGCAGTTCCATTGCCAGTCTTGCCGCCTCTCTAAGCTGTTTGCATTTGCATTTAACATACCCTTCCTTCCTTCCTTTTTTTTAAAAAACATACTCTTTCTGTTTCTTTTGTCCCAGCCCTTACCAAAATGTTTCAGCTTGTTGATGAAAACCGATTTTTTTTTCCTCAAGCATTTGCAGTCAAATGAATAAACGAATAAATCACATGGGCTTAGGAAGTGGATTTCCCCTTTCGCACACACATGAGAGCTCAGGGTGAGCAGTTGTTGCAAATGCCGGTCCAAGAACTCTGTCTTAGCAAACCGTCTTCGGGAGCAGCCTGGCTCAGCAGAGTGAGGCAGAGGAAATTGCCCCGCTCCAGAGACGATGTCTTTTGCATAACAATTTAATCCACCCGCTTGCTGGTGAATATTCATATTCCGGAGATGGAAGTTTCAGGGTATGCACATTTGTGGAAGAAGGACGGGTCCATCGGCAGAGGGTAAATGTAATATTGGCTGCTTTGTTTTGGAAGTCGAGGATCACCAAAACCACATTTTATTGTTAGCCTTTTGCTTTGGTTTATACTGAAATAAAACCCCGAAGGTTTTGGCTGCCGAACTGTTGGCAAGCGATGCACTCTGATGACTTCTTTTTTGTGTTACGTGTCTGACTTAAAATCAGTCGGCCCAAGTGAATGTGAATATTGTTTTTGTCTTAATATTGTAGCTGGGCAGATAGAGGTTAGATAGATGGTAGACAGAAAGATAGACAGAGCAAACTACCCAGCTAAAATATAGTCCATAAATAGATTAAGTAGAAGATTAGAGCTAAACCAATTGACTGATGTTAATGATTTATATATACCTAATGATTATAGATGAATATGTATTTGCATGTATCTTATACACAAACACACACATATAAAATTAGTTGTATAGTTGATTAATAAACTAAATTTGGAGTGCTTTAATTATATTACGGCTTTCTAGAGAAAATGAAAATAAGATTGCTAGCTATTAACCTCTGTGGGAAAGAATGTGGCCATAGATCACATCTTCTGTATCATTTAATTCACAGAACAACTCCATGATGCAGAAAAACCTGAGAAAACCAGTTCCCAAAAGAAGGCCATGGCCTAGAACCACTGAGCAGGGTCTGGGGTGCTTTCTGTCCCACTGATGGGACCCTTCCTTCTGCTTGGCTTGGCTGCAGGAAGCATGGTAACCCTGGGCTCAATTCTTTAAAAAAGTATTTAACCAACTCATTCCTACACAAATACAGTGGTACCTCTAGATACGAGTGCCCTAACATACGAGATTTTTGAGATATGAGCGTCGAGCGAGCGATTTTTGCTTTGAAATACGAGCAACATTTGAGATAGGAGTAATCATGCGGATCGGCCGGCTGCACACGACCCACCAGTTTACCGCGACTCAAGCGTCTCATAGTTTCCCACGCCTCAAGGTTATGGAACGAATTAAACTTGTATCTCAAGGTACCACTGTATTTATGCCACAATGTATTCGATATTTGAGGTACTGGGAAAATACAAAGAAGAAACAGAGTAAGTTTCCTGCTGTTAGGAGCCTCCATTCTAGAGCAGAGCCATGGATCAGGCAGAGATGTCTGCCATGGGGATGGGAGGGAAGAGTGACCCTCCCACTCACAGGTGATGCATTGTGGTCCCTCCATC
>JAAGEH010002528.1:423442-447800 GCA_011751065.1 Lasiurus cinereus | reverse complement strand
CTCTCTCTCTCTCTCTCTCTCTCTCTCTCTCTCTCTCTCTCTCTCTCCCCCATCTCCATTTCTCTCTTTCCTTCCCTCTTTCTCCCTCCCTATCCCCTTCAAAATATAAAACCAATAGGAATTAGGGTCAGGAAGATTGAGAACAGGCTTTTGAAATACATCCCATTCACATGGGAAGATGGGAAGGAATCTGAGTAGGTGAGTTTCATTATTCTGCACCTTCCCTGGTTCATGCATATTTCCTCTGGAGAATCTTTGTCCCAGCAAGTTCATTGCCAGGATAACTCTGCCCTCAGGTTTGCATGGGGCTGACTCCTTCCTGCCTTTCAGATCTCAGTGCAAATGTCACTTCCTTTGAGGTGACCTGTGTATCTGAAGTCGGCATTGGTTATTGGAAGCTGGTTCTCCCGCTCCCATTTCGTGGCACTTGCCACACTCTGCAGTGGTCTGGTTCCTTTATTTATTTATGTTGTTGTTGCTGTCACCGCCTCTGCTAAGCTGTAAACTCCAGGGATCTTGTCTGGTCACGACTGCCAAGAGCAGTGCCTGGTACAAAGTAGGCACCCAATAAATATTTTTGAATAAGTGAATGAAAAAAGTGCCTTAAAAATAGTAAAGAGCTCCCTAAATATATTATTATGTAAACTTTTTTTGAAATTAGGAAATTAAAAAATCTATTTCTGCTCTTTTTTTTGGCAAATAGTATATATTTTCCCCCAAGTGCATTTTAAGTTTACTGCTCATGTACTATTTACTTTAGGTTTAGTATCGCACACTGTTGCTAGAAATTTAGGAAATCAATATGTGCTGAAATAAAGTGCCCTGGCATTTAAAGTAAAAAATATATATATTGCTGTTGGCAAAATATACAGGGCAGAGTCTGGATTGTTTTCTATTTGAGAGCAGAAAAATGACTAGGTCCCCTATCCTGGCCAAGAGAATCCTGTGGATGAGAGAGACAAGATCTTCCAAATTCATGCTGACTCTTCCCACTTCAGAATGGATGCCTGTCAATGTTGGTAGAGCTGCTGAATCATGGAGTTTCACTATATATTTTATGTTTTACAGAGAGGAAGGGAGAGGGATAGAGTTAGAAACATCAATGAGAGAGAGAGATACCGATCAGCTGCCTCCTGCACCCCTCCTGCTGGGGATGTGCCTGCAACCAAGATACATGCCCTTGAGTGGAATCGAACCTGGGACCTTTCAGTCCTCAGGCCAACATTCTATCCACTGAGCCGAACCAGTTTCGGCTGGAGTTTCATTATAGAAGGAAACTTGTGGTTTATTCACTTCACCCAGCCCGCAAATCCGACACTTGTATCCTAAATCACTTCTTTAAATTTGCAGATTGTATCCTTTGAAGTAATTTAACATTGATATGATACTGCTCACACATGTGTTTTGAAATATTCTCTTAATGTTTCATTTCTAGACTTTATATTTTATAAAAAGTGAATTGTGCATGTTACATCCCAAATTAGAAGGATGTTCCTCTTAGTGCTTTGGAGGCAGTAAAATTTCATTTAAAAATAATGCTTGAAATGAATACAGAATATCCGAGCTGACGCTTGGGAACATTTGCTCTGCAGAGGTTTTTGTTTGGAGGGTTGAAGGTTGGGTGCCAGGAAGAGATTTTTAAAAAAAATCAAAATTAGACCTAAAGTAGAGAATGTTTTTTTTTAGTTTGAATAATAATATATGAGCTGATAAATATGTTAAGAATAGTATAGCAAATAGTAATTTTATTCAGGGTCTTGTTCAAAGCAAGTTAGATATAGCCTCTGTTTTATACAAAATTATGGCTGAAATTATGATCTTTCCCAGAATCATATCTTTTTGATCTGAGAGGAATCATAAAAGATTAACACTTTTCTGTCTACAGGAGGAAATACTTTTTTTTGGTCTGATCCAACACACACACACTCACTCACACACACTCGCACACTCATGCACACACATGCATGCATGCATGCAAGCACACATGGGAAAATAGGCAGGCACAACTCACACTAAAGGTTCACAGTGTGCCCCCTCCCTGTATAAGATATATTCTACTTTCTATTTTATGCCACTTCATTTATTTTATTTTTATTTTTTTAAACATATTTTATTGATTTTTCACAGAGAGGAAGGGAGATTTTTCACAGAAACATCGATGAGAGAGAGACATCGATCAGCTGCCTCCTGCACGCCCCACACTGGAGATGTGCCCGCAACCAGGGTACATACCTCCGACCGGAATCGAACCTGGGACCCTTCAGTCCGCAGGCCGACACTCTATCCACTGAGCCAAACCGGTTCTGGCTATGCCACTTCATTTAAACGGGGCCACTTTTGCCTTTCAACATTGATTTAAAGACACATTATTTGGAAAACCTGGTCCTAATGGGAAGACAAAGGTGCAGAGCAGGGGGCCCTGCTACTTAGGGGATCAGGTTTTCCTGCTTCGGGGTTGTGAACAGGCCTTTGTTCTGGATCTGTAAGTCTCTGGAAATCTGACTTGCAAAGTACCTTAAATTATCCTTAGAGGGGGTATTCCCCATGCACCCTAAAAGAGATAAGGGGAATCATAAAGAAAGAGCGGAGAGACCTGACATTTGCTGGAGCGGCATTTAGTCACAGGTACACTGTTCTTCACATTGTTATTAGTGATGTGGGCATGAGGTTCAGCAGCACATTAATCATATTTGTGACATCAAATCATGTCGAAGACAAGAGAAACAGGGATTACATCTCTATATCAGGAGACAGGCAGAAGGTGAGCTGGGAGGGAAATGAGACGGGAAGATGAAATGCAAGCAAGTTCAAGCCTGAGAATTGGATCTGTCGCCAGACCGATCCTTGGCAAATCACGGGAAGCATTTCAGTCGAACGAGTATTTACCGAAGGAGGTTTGTAATGTGACAGGCAAGGCGCTGTACTAAGAAAATGAGAACTCCTAGGCAGATAAGGCCTGACGGTCCCATAAAGACCTCACAGTCCTACAGGCAATGCAGACTGAACCCAGTAAAAATAACACAGGGCGATGGGTGCACGAATATTGTATGTACAAGTTGCAGATGTCATACAGATCGGGGAGTGAAACTTCCACGTGGGCTGATGTGTGCCACATGGGCATGTAAACAAGAGATGTAGAAACCGGGGACAGGCTAGTACATTAGAAATCGAGACTATGTATATGAAGAAAAAGAAAATAGAAACCCACAGAGTTTGTATATATTTGAAAATCAGATTCAGATTCAGCTCTCCCTTCTTTTTGTGAAGTACAAAAAAAAAGTAAACAGGATAAATTACAGCTGTCATCAGAGAGAATGAGAATTAAAAATCGAGATATAATGAAAGAAAAATGATCCATCAAAAAAAACAACCATTTTGAACTTGGGGAAAAATAACGTTGAGGAAAGGAAACCAAATTTCATGGACGTCACATAGAGGGCATTTGCATTGTCTCCGGAGGTAATGGGATTTTAAGCCGAACATATTAGAACTCTGTGTGTGTGTATTTATCCGGTCACCCCGGGAAGCGGATAGAGTGAAAATCACATGAAGTCCCTGCTCTTCCAAAGCTTAAAGGCGGATAGGTGAGGGCACTCTTTAATCAGATACCTGTGCCAATCTACTGTCATAACTTTGTCACCTTATTAAAAAAAAGGCAAAAGGAACTGCGAGAGGGGCAACAGGGAGCTAGTCCTGAGGAGCTGCCTTAAGGAGTTCTTTTCTAAAGGAGATGATGCTTGACGTGGGGCTTGAAGAATGGGTTCCATAGGTAGGAAGAGAAGATGGGGAGAACCGTGTAGACAGAAACTCTAGCCTGCACAAGGCCCTGTGGTAAGAGGTTTTACAAAACAGGCTTTGGCAAAAAGGATTTTTTTTTTTTGGGAAGGGGTATCGATTTCCACAAATCCCACATAACCTCAGATAGAAATGCTTTAGATTTATTTTATTGAGTGCCAACAAAAGTTCAGGGGTACTTAAGACCCCAGGGAAATATTTTGGATAGTGTAAACCCCTTTGAATCCGGGAGAAACAATGAGAGGAGGCCCTTCTATGCTTGCTCAACCCCCCTCTTGTGACGTCACATGTGTCAAGATAGTTTATAGAGCAGTGGTTCTCAACCTTCCTAAGGCCGTGACCCTTGCATACAGTTCCTCATGTGGTGGTGACCCCCAACCATGAAATTTTTCTATTGTTATGCATCGTGATGTAAATATCTGCATTTTCCGATGGTCTTAGGCGACCCCTGTGAAAGGGTCATTCGACCCCCAAAGGGGTCACGATCCACAGGTTGAGAACCGCTGGTTTAGAGGTCTTTATGGAGCGGAAGTGTTTGGTCTAGTCGGGGTACTGAGCAATAGAGCATCGTTACAGCTCTGATGAGTGCAATGAACACCACAGTACCTTGCTTGGGACTCGCAATTAAAAGTGTTCATTAAAGTGCATGTTCTTCTACTCTGGGATAATGTTTGGGCTTGCTGTGAACCAATGCTAAGTAGTACATTTGCAGGATCTGAGTACATGAAATGGTATTTCCCCAAATGCTCTTCTTTTTCACAAATCAGTCACTGCTTCTTAGAAGGAAAATAAATTTGCTTTTGAAGGGAGCAGTTTTTTTCCCCCCTCCCCATCATTAGATTCTGCATGCTTGAATGAGTTGCAAATCTCGGATGAAGGCCCACCTTCTGTAGGAAGATTTTGTCCTCTCTCTAGTTGGCTTTGACCTTCCAGTTTTCTCATGCCCATCATTTGGTTCTCATAGATATATTTTCTCCCCACTCCCTATTTAATGCTCTTAAGTGCTTACTTTTTTTTCATCCTGATTACATTTTATTTAATTTATTTATTTGTAAAATATTTTTTATTGATTTTTACAGAGAGGAAGGGAGAGGGATAGAGAGTTAGAAACATCGATGAGAGAGAAACATCGATCAGCTGCCTCCTGCACATCTCCTACTGGGGATGTGCCCACAACCAAGGTACATGCCCTTGATCGGAATCGAACCTGGGTCCTTTCAGTCCGCAGGCCGACGCTCTATCCACTGAGCCACACCGGTTTTGGCCTGATTACCTTTTAAACTCCCATCGGTAGCATGGCAGCTGGCACTTCTCAATGTGTCTGCTGATGGAATGGACAAGAAACGGGGGTGGGGGGGGGAATGTTGCACCAGCTTGGGCTCTGGAGTTGCAAGAAACAGAATGTGACTCTTGTTAATTTAAGAAGATAATTTATGGAGGATTACAGGGGCTGCACAGAGGATGAGAATCAGGCTAGGGGGAGCTGGGGACCAGGGAACACCCCGGGACATGAGTAGGTGTTTGCGGCGTGCAATGAAGATGTTTATTTCTCTCTGAGAGCTTAGGTCCTAGAGAACATGTGAAGGTGACTTTCTTCGTCTGGCATCGTGCATTCTGATAGTCACACTAACATCCTCGCACATTTCCCGTGTTCAATTTGTGGGGGGATCTCATAAAAGTCTCTTTCTGAGTCCTGACTCATTCACTCCTCACAGCAACCCGGTGTGGTAAGCACCATGGATACTCTTACCACACAAACCAATAAACTGAGGCAGACCAAAGACTCGGAAGTCTTTATCATCAACATCTCATTTCATACTCTGCCTCCCATTGGTAAAGTTGGAATGTTAATTTTGTTTCTTAACCATCTTGCAAGAGGATGAAGAAGATTAATGAGGAAATGTTGGCATAATATTTAGTGCTCCCTGGAAGAAAGCGTCTGGTGAATGCAATTATTGTCATGCATTTTCATAATAATGAAATATGAAATATCACAGGATTTTATGCCCTCTTTCCTTTCATTCATCTTTCTAAGCCTCACATACCATCAGCTTATTTTCAAAGCCCAAGATTTCAGAATAGATACTCTTTTAAGTTTTTTTCCTCCCCATGTTATAAACATCTATTTATTGCTTTTAGTCTTAAGTATTTATCATTTTTTTAGAGCCTTAGAGATGTAAGAGATTAAACCTTGGGTAAAAAAAAATATATATAGCTATAATTCTCTTGGTGGGCAGATGATCAGATTTGAATTTGGGGGAACAAAACAAGCACTCCTGTGTTGAAAGTGAAACTTCAACCACAGAGTTAATACCCAGTTAAAGCTCATAATAAGCCCTTCCTGTGTGCAGGGGGAAAAAGGAAAGGAGGGAGGGAGAGAAAGCGATCCGCAAAGAAATTCCCCTTGATTTCTTGTCACTCACCCGAATGGCTGGTGATAATTGGACACTGGAGACATTTGTGAGATCAGACAGGCTATCACTTCCTTAAGAAGTGACATGTCTGACAATGAAGGGCCGGTCATTATCGCCAGACCCAGGGGCCCTCTGGCCTGGCTCAGGCCATGTGCGATACCTCAATTATCAGAAAATGCGGTGAGGAATTAGTGAAAGATGGGACAGGAGACTTTACCCAGGTGGTGAAGTTGAAGAGTATTGGTGCTAATCCCTAGCTTCCCCATCAGGAAAATAAAGAGCAAGGCTGGAGGGGGATCCCAGAAAAAAATGGGTGAAAAGAATTAGTAAGCCCATGAATGAGCTTTCATAAGCTTGCTGACTGGCATAATATAATCTTTGTGTCATTCTGCCAAGTTTACCAAAATATCTTCAAAGAACAACTCTACCTGTGCATATACCGGATGCCTTCTTTTTCTCTGTATTTACTAACTGCATTTCCATAACACTCTTTCCCAACGGCGAGCAAAATGCTTTGTAGCAGATCTAACTCCAAGTTGATGTGTTTATAATATAAGTGAAATGCTCATTCTGTTACATGTATATATTTAATATGGAGCGAGTATACATTTTGAGATGGGTAAACTGTATTGAAAATATGGTACCATTCCACAGTACAAATAGATTGGATGATCATTATAGAAAATAGGAGAGGATACATCCCCTTCGTTTGAAGAGGGTAATTTCCAGTTTAATGAGTGTCCAGTTGAGGCTTGTAATATAATATTAAAAAGTTTAATCGGTAGCAGTATTTGAATGCTTGATTAAAATAATATAGTAGAGGGATTTAAAGACTGTTCTGTTCAGTGGTATGTATTCTAATCAGTTTGTTATTAAAAAGCATTAATTAAGCAACTATGGGAAGCAAGGGCTCTTGATTTGGATGGATTGACTGTGGAACGTAACAATGGCTCCGTTCTCGACTTCTCACTAGTGTTCAACAGGTGTTTGCAACATAAAAGAAGAAATGAACTCAGAAATCTTGAATGATATTGAAGAGTTTTCAGAATAGATACTATGTGCATGAATCAGTTTCCTTAATCTTTAGAACACACTTGTTCTATAACTGACTATTGTTGTGTTAAGGATGGGTAGACTGACAGATTGAGAAACTTATTTTAGGTCAGACATTTGGGAGGTAGTGGACTGAAATTTGAACCTGGGTTTGCTTGCATCTGTTATGGGGGTTCATGGACTCCCTAGATCTTCAGTGACCCCCCAAACTCTTTTTCAAATGTGACTGTAAACTTTCCTAGGAAGATTATGAATCACTTTATTATCTTCTCCATAAAATTCATAATAAGATCCCGCATCTTCCTCTCAAATTTAAAAGGCTCATATACAACTGAACAAAAGCTAAGATTTAGTCATAACACAATAGGTACACAGTATCCATAGGTAAATACATAAAATTCAACAAAGGTATTGCACGATTAATTGCCTGGGAATGGTATAGGGCTTGACGTGGTAGGGACCCTAGGTCCAGTGTGATTTTAGAAGGTTTTTCTAGGAAGAGGCATTCGAGAGGTGCCTTAAGGGATATTACTTTACTTGGGTCATGGACCCAAGTTCCAGCTTTGTACGCTGCGAGCAGACTCCCTCCCCTTTCCCTCTTCCTTCTTAAAGCGACATTTGACAGCGAGGAAGAGTTAATTACCACCTGTTTCTCTCTCCCTAGAGCCCATTTACCTGCGAGGCTGCTCCATGGGCATGAGGCTGAGCCCGGCCAGGCAAACACCATTTGGAAGCGTGCCACTCGGAGCGGATGTCCAACTGCTCATTTAGTTCATGAACTGTTTGTCAATACTGACAATTAGTGGGCTAAAGATTGCATTGACCGCATGACAAGAATCAATAGGTTCCGCACTTGTTAGTTATTTACCTGCGAGTGTATTAAAGCCCATAGATTTCTTATAAATCCTTCAAAGCCGTCGTGCTGGGATCCTCTGGACAACACCCATTGACACATCAATAAATCTTTTTGACAAGGGTGATCTGGGGAAATCAATACCAGTTTATCAGTAATTCCCATGTAGTCCTTTCTTTATGGGCCAGCCGAGGTTTAAGATCATTTCCCAAAGCTGGAGAGCTGCCACGGATTAGGTGCAAGGCTTTTCTAGCCACCGTACCTGGCGATATTGACCTTGATTAAAGTCTTTTTTTGCTCCAAGAATCTTTTGTAAATCCCTTCTGAGGAAGAGAGACCCACCCACTGAGAGTCCTGATGATGCAGCAACCGTCAAAAGTGAAGTGGGGCCGAAACCGGTTTGGCTCAGTGGATAGAGCTTTGGCCTGCCCACTGAAAGGTCCCACGTTCGATTCCGGTCAAGGGCATGTACCTTGGTGGCGGGCACATCCCCAGTTGGGGGTGTGCAAGAGGCAGCTGATTGATGTCTCTCGCTCATCGATGTTTCTAACTCTCTGTCCCCCTCCCTTCCTCTCTGTAAAACATCAATAAAATATATTTTAAAAAATGCAAAAAAAAAAAGTGAAGTGGGGCGTCCAGGATCTCACTCCACAGCCATTTCAGCTCCTGTCTATCTCACAGAGAGCTTGAGACTCTCCCAGCGATTCCTCCCCTTATTCTTTGACAGCTGTTCGCAGAGGCCTGTGATACCTGTTTGTTGAACAGGTTTGCTTTCCATTTTTTATTATTCAAGCTGAATTAAACCTCCATGCAAGCAAAAGCACCCACAATTTCAGCCCACATACAACAACAGTCTTTTAGTGAAGGATAGCTGCTGTAACAAACACACCTCAGCATGTTGATATGTGCCATGTAATATGTGGTGCAATATAGCTGTTTCCAGACAGCGAGTGACTGTCCTCTCCATGGGGATTCAGTGACCCAGGCTCCTTGCATTTGTGGCTCCTACAGCGTCTAGTGTCTGAGTGATCTTGGTTCAGCCTGAAAAAGTAGGGAAAAAAGGAGAAAGAGAAATGTACCCGCTTCTTCAAACCCTGATCTGCAAGGGACACTTATTTCTAAAGGTGACAGTCTGAGACCTTAAAACAGGGCCAGGAGAGTCAAAAAGAGATGTGTCACTATAGTCCAAGGCAGGCTACCTCCTAGTGACAGCCCTACTATGCGCAAGGAGGTCCCAGATTTGCTGCGGTGTCCACTGTATGGGTGACAGATTTGAAAAATGGGATATTTTGATACGTCACAAAGTTGGCTCACAAATGGGGGACACAGTCCACCTGCCCTAAGCTAGGAGGATTTATGCAGGCTTTCCTTCCATTGCTAATCTCACTGGTAAGGCCCCCTGAATAATTTTTATTGCCATTGACCTCTGCTCTTGACCGAAAAGTTGCTCCGTCAAAACCGTTTTTTCAGTCTCTCCTTTGGAAGTTCTATCAGCGGCAATTAAGCAGTTTTAGGGGATGCTGAAAAGCAAAGAGTTCATAATCATCTCACGTTTCTCTCTCTCTCTCTCTCTCTCTCTCTCTCTCTCTCTCTCTCTTTTTTAAATATAAAGCCTCAAAAGAGGTGCCTGCACTAAAGTTTCAGGCTTCCAGGTTGCACTGCTCATTAGTAAAACCCGCCTGCAGTTCTCTTTGTCCCAGGGCTAGCTGCCTTCTCTCTGCCTCTTATAAAAATCTTTGCGGAACAGCCATGTCTGTGTCTTGCTGAAACTAATAAAATTATATCTATCGCTCTCTCGGGGAGCTCTATCCAGAGTCGCATTTGAGATCCAAAGACAAAGAGAAGTTTCTGCTGGCATTTTGCTGTAATTAAAGATCCCAGCGTTTTCCAGAGGGCACGTCTTTAGATGAGAAAGAGATACCTGCTCACTTTAGGATTGTGGAGGGTTTTTGGTTTTCTTTTCTTTCCCTCCTCCCTTCCTCCTTCCCTCCCTCCCTCCAGCCCTCTCTTTGCTTTTCTTCTCTTTCCTCTTCTTTCTTAATCTTTTCCTTCCTTCATTTCTTTAATGATGATACAAACTATAGTTAATTGTTTAAAGGCTTCTAACACTTTCTCTCTCTATATACATATATATATATATATAAAATTGATTTTTCACAGAAAGGAAGGGAGAGGGATAGAGAGTTAGAAACATCAATGAGAGAGACATCGATCAGCTGCCTCCTGCACACCTCTTCTGGGGACGTGCCTGCAACCAAGGTACATGCCCTTGACCAGAATCGAACCTGGGACCTTTCAGTCCACGGCCAACACTCTATCCACGGAGCCGAACCGGTTTCCGCACACTTTTTTTTTAGTAAGCGTAGAAACTCCCTTGCCATATGGACTTGGGAGAAGGCCAAATGCTTTAGAGCAATGGTTCTCAACCTTCCTAAGGCCGCGACCCTTGCATACAGTTCCTCATGGGGTGGTGACCCCCAACCATGAAATGTTGCTACTGTGATGCATCGTGATGTAAATATCTGCATTTTCCGCTGGTCTTAGGCGACCCCTGTGAAAGGGTCGTTCGACCCCCAAAGGGCGTCACGATCCACAGGTTGAGAACCGCTGCTTCAGAGAAAGCCTACCTCCACCTTTTGCAGGTGAGCTTAACTACTTAAAATCAGGAGGAGAGTGCCTCCTTGTTCTGCTTCTAAAGCAGTCATTCGATTTTTACCAGGTTTTAGAAATCTTTCTCAGTTTCTCCCGTGTGAGCTGATTGACAGTGATTACTTGGAAGGCCACGGGTGAACCAGGATGGGGGGGAGAGGCAGCTGACCTTTGGGTGGGTGTTTGTCCACAGCTCCCTTGGCCGGGAGAATTGGGAGGAGGGATCTGGTGGGTGGTGTAGCCAGTGAAAGAGCCCATTAGCTGGGAGAAGCCGATCATTTTGGTGACTCACCGAGAGCTTCTGTTCCTCTGGGAAATGTCCGCCAGGGGAGGCTGGCATAGTCAGAAAGGAAGAAGAAAGGGCCCGGATGAAGAGAGGAAGGCATGAGTGACAGCAGGCTTCGCATCCCTGCAGCAGGCACAGCCTGTTTCTGACGCACTCACTCTTTCTTGAATATTCCGTCTTCTCTTACCACCCAGCTTTCTTCCTGGTTAGAAGGCTGCTTTGGTTATTAAGGATTCATTAAGGCCATACGGTTCTTCAAATATTCCACTTGGGAATATACTACGAGGGATGAGAACATACCTGTTCACATATGTTAAGGCACGATCGCCTATTGTTTTAACCTGTGAAGCACGCGAGACAGGCATATGCAACGTTCTACAGCTGGGATGATGAAATGACACGCAGGTAGGCTTATATTTTAGGGGTGATCACTTAAAAAAGGGCCACAGCCACCTGTAAGAGAGACTCATCAATGTAGCCTCAGGAGGGGACTGATGTAGGCCACAAAGCAGTTTTCTGAACTCCTAATCCATGGCTCTTTCTACCAGCGAGATTTGAAATAGAATACAATGGTACCTCGAGATACGAGCGCCCTAACATACGAGATTTTTGAGATACGAGCCATCGAGCGAGCGATTTTTGCTTTGAAATATGAGCAACAGTTGAGATGGGAGTCATCGTGCGGATTGGCTGACTGCACACGACCCACCAGTTTACTGCAACTTGAGCGTCTCATAGTTTCCCAAGCCTCAAGGTTATGGAACGAATTAAACTCATATCTCTAGGTACCACTGTACTACTAATAATAGCTAACACATACAGTTTACTTTTCATATATGAACTCAGTTACTCTTCCAGGCAATGCTACGTATTGCCTGTTACTGGCATTCACATGTGCATGGAAAGTGGGGGTGATGAGCGGTTATGTAGCTTATCCTTAGAGGCATAGCAGGCAAGGGAAGGAGCTGGGAACACTTCCTCTCAACACCACAGCTCTCAGTCCCAACATGTGTGCAAGATTCTTTTTTTTCTTTTAAGTTTATTGATTTTTTTATAGAGAGGAAGGGAGAAGGATAGAGAGTTAGAAACATCGATGAGAGAGAGAGACATCCATCAGCTGCTCGTGCACACCTCCTACTGGGGATGTGCCCGCAACCAAGATACGTGCCCTTGACCGAACTCGAACCTGGGACCTTTCAGTCCACAGGCCGACGCTCTATCCACTGAGCCAAACCGGTTTTGGTGTAAGATTCTTAAAGGTGTTCCATTGGCCTTGAGGATCCAGAACTCAGATTCAGACGTAGCAGTCTTCTCTCCTGAGTCCTCCTGAAACCTCTGAGAAGCGTTTTCAGATCTGTGGGAACAAAATCACCCCTAAAGCAGCTCCTCAGGCACCATCCTCTTCTCTCAAGGCGGGGCAGCTCCCCAGATGGCCAGGGCCCGGTTACCCCCACTCTGAATGCAGCACCACCCGGTGGGCAGTCATTCATTCATTCCTCTGCCACGCGTGGCGTGCCGCTCGTGGGCACTGAGCTGTGGCAGACGCAGAGGTGAGGACGCCCCGGTATTTGTCCTCCAGGAGATCTCAGCCACAAGTGGGGAGAGAGAGGTGGAAGCAGGTCAGGATTGTCTGCAGTCAGTGCTCCGCCAGAGGCAGGAGCCGCGCGCTCTGTGAGCCAGCGATGCGAGGGACTAACTTGGGCTCACGTCTAGGAGTCAAGGTCAGCAGCATGGCGGCCGAGGGGCTGGAAGCAGACAGATGGGGTCCCCGTTGTGGCTAGGTCCGTGTGAAGCAGGGGGCTATGGGGAGAGCTGCTTTTCTTCTCGAAGGCTCGTTTTCTCATCCTGGCGCACACGGGTGATAAACCTCCTTTCCTGACACCGAGGGTTACTCCATGAAATCAGCCACAGAGTCTGTGTTGGAGAAGTGGCATGATATCAATCATAACCGTCCTGAAAGCTTCACCGACGTTGTGACTCTTGGTAATGGCACTGTGGTTGACGCAAGTTGTCAGGCAGGGAAGAGAGAGAGTGTGAGCAGGAGGAGGACAATTCCCACCCCCGAAAGCGGCATCAGGAAAGCCGGGATAATGCCTCCCCTCCTCCCCCTGGCACAGGCCTAAGGGGACTGTGTGGCACCGCTCCACCTGCCTTTGCTCTCCACAGGCTTCCCCTGCCCTCCTCGGCTCTCCACACAGGCAGAGGGATCACCGTTCGTTGCCCTAATTGCTCTCGTAGCGTTTTCCCTCCTGAGAGCCAGGCAGTGGTGCCCAGCTGCCTCTTGCAGGGGCTTGAGTCAAATTGAGCGCAGACTGCAACCCTTCTCTGTACCCTCATCTCACCCCCCGCTCCGTGCCAGCCTGGATTTCCTCTCCACTCCAAACCAGCAAGCTGCTCGTGACTCTGTGCATGATTCCCCTGCTACCCTCAGGAGAGGGTGGACCATAAGTATTTGCAGAATTTAAAAGTGTGTGTTGTGATTTTAAAGTGATAAAAGATGGTGAAGCTTGGTGATACAGTGTTTGCCTCCCCAGCATTTAAAATATTTGCATACAGTGGTATAGACTGTTGGCCCCTGCCTTCCCCAGAGATTCCTATGCTGAAGCCCTAACCCCAATGGGATGGTATTGAGAGACAGGGCCTTTGGGAGGTAATTAGGAGAGAGGAGGTGATGAGGGTGGGGCCCTCAGGAGAGGATTAGTGTTCTTCTAGAAGGAATTCCAGAGAGTCCACCTCACTTCCCCCCTGTCCACAGGTGAGAGCACGGGGAGAAAGCAGTACAGTGGTACCTCGAGATACGAGTGCCCTAACACGAGATTTTTGAGATACGAGCTGTCGAGTGAGCGATTTTTGCTTTGAAATACGAGCAACATTTGAGATAGGAGTAATCTCGAGGATCGCTGGCTGCACACGACCCACCAGTTTACCGCGACTCGAGCGTCTCATAGTTTCCCACGCCTCAGGGTTACAGAACGAATTAAACTCGTATCTCGAGGTACCACTGTATCCGCAATCTAGCAAGGAGGCTCTCACCAGAATGAGACCACGTGGGCCCCCTGATCTTGGACTTCCAGCTTTCAGAACTACCAGAAAATGAACTTTTTTTTTAATCTACCCAGTCTGTGGTATTCAGTTAGGGTAGCCCTAGCTCACTAATAATCCAGTTTTATAGTTCCCAAACAGAGAGAAAAGCAATAAAGTAAACAACAAGTAAAATAAAACAGGAAAGAAAGCTCATCAATAAGGGATTACTTGGAAGGACACAGGTGAACCAAGACTGTGGGGAAATAGGGAACTGATTTTTTTAAAAAAATATATATATTTTATTGATTTTTTTTATAGAGAGGAAGGGAGAGGGATAGAGAGTTAGAAACATCGATGAGAGAGAGACATCGATCAGCTGCCTCTTGCACAGTCCCTACTGGGGATGTGCCCACAACCAAGGTATATGCCCTTGATTGGAATTGAACCTGGGACTTTTCAGTCCGCAGACTGACATCCACTAAGCCAAACCGGTTTCGGAAGGAAACTGATCTTTGTCTTGCGTTTTGGGCCATGGTGGTTTCTACAAGTACAACATTGGAAGAAGACACCAGCACGGGAAGGTGTATGTTTCTCTACAGCTCCCTTGGCCATGAGACTGTGGATGAGCGATCTGGTGGGTTGTGTGCAGTGTAGCCAATGAAAGAGCTCATTAGCTGTGAGAAGCCAATCATCTTTGGTGATCCCCCAGTAATTCCTGGCTTCCCTCCAACATGGCAGCCATTGCCTGGGGCTGGGTACAGGGGCCTGGTTTCCATGGAACCTCCGGCTATGCCCCGTCCTCGGTAATTCCTGTCGCCTCCCTCGGCTCTACTTGGCAGGTCGTAGCTGTATCTCACCTGCCAGACAAGTGGGAATCATCCTTTCTTTGTTGGGAACATGCCTCCTTGGAGACCAGCCACTGCTTGTATTGCGTAAATGAAACAGTGGAGTAGCATATGCACATTTATCATCAAGATCCATCAGTCTACGTCAACAATATGCCCAACCTGTGCTAAGTGAATTGCTCCCTTTATCTCATTTAATACATGAACAAACATAAAAGAGGTGTGATGATTTCCACTTTACAGGTGAGGAAATCAAGATTCAGGGAAGTTAGGCAACGATCTTATATAATTAGAGAGGAATATGCTAATTATCCGTTAACGCCCTGAGGTATAACAACCAACTGCATACCAACCAGATCCCACAGATCTGCAGGAGGGTGGGCAGGGAACTCTAAGCAGGCAGCCAAGAGCTACGGGAGGGGGCAGGGCAGCAAGCTAGGGGGGGAGAAGAGGGAGGGGAGCAGGAGAAGCTACAGGAGGGTGGCATTGACCTACTGGCCCACAGATTTGTGTGCACGGCTACTAGTAAGAAATAAGCAGAGAGTTGTAACCCAGCCCAATTCTTACTCCTTTTGTCCTATTTATCCTGATTGTATGGTTGAAAATTGTTGGTTGTATGTGAAGTTGCGATATATCCATTTTCTTTCTCCTTAGTTATTAACCATGTGGTGGGTTCACACCCCTAACACATGGGTGCTGCTTTGATTTGATTTAATTTTAAAATAAGAACAAACCGCCCTAGCCAGTTTGGCTCAGTGGATAGAGCATCGGCCTGAAGACGCAAGGGTCCCAAGTTCGATTCCGGTCAAGGGCATGTACCTTGGTTGCGGGCACATCCCCAATAAGGGGCATCTAGTAGGCGGCTGATCGATGTCTCTCTCTCATTGATGTTTCTTACTCTCTATCTCTCTCCTTTCCTTTCTGTAAAAAATCAATAAAATATATTAAAAAAAATTAAGAACAAACCGTCCCAAGGTCAAATTCTCCCTTATAATTTGAACGCTGAACTGTTCTTTTTAAAATGACTTACAGTGGCTCTCCTCTCCCACACAAATACTCTTACGGAGTGTTTCTAATATTGCGGTTCTCATGGAAAGTCAGCATCCTCCTAAGTTACTAAGAACAGCAATGATTTCCTCACTCCTAAGCAATTGATGAATTCAGCCATTTGAGTCAATGACTTGATGTGAGCTTGGGGACTTTTAAACGGAAAAGAGGATAGCAGACCTGTAAGCAATGGAAGGGCCCAACAAAATGAGGTCAGTGATTTCTACATCAAAACGAAATGACATTTGCCCAGTGCAGCGCCTGTATATCCCTTCAACAGGGAGGCCTATAGACTACGTCATAGCTGCTTCAAATAGCCTCCCTCAGCTGGCAGCCTTGTGAAGTCTTTCCTGTAAGCAGGAGACGCAAAACCTGTTTTTTCTCAGAGCCAGTGCGAAGGGGACTTCCGGGTCTGATGACCATGCTAAGACTCAGTGAACTCAGACATCAAGGGTTCCTATTGCACATTTCATCCTGGAGGCGTTTTCTCTTAAAAACCGTGGCCTGAGATCAGTGCCCCATGGGGTCAGGAGCTGACACTGCCTTTTCCATCCGTCCTGGAGTTGGTACCCCACCTTCCTCCCACCCCTGGACACCCCTCATGCCCATTCAGTTCCATTGGCAGATGCGCACACAACCCCATCCTCAAAGCCACCCCTCATTTCCAAGCTGTAGAGAACTTGGCCTGGGCCAAGTTCCTTCCACTCCTTATTTTTTGGGAGGGAATCGAATACTTCAGAGTATCGTCAAGAGACAGATGATATGGCAAAACAAAAACCCTAGCACCTCATTTCCAAACAAATCCATCCTAATGGTTCGGGGTTTGGACCCTGATATCTGATGTGTTTGGATTCTTCTGAGGCCACCATGTTGTTCTAAGACCTCAGGGAGTTTTCACAATACCTTCTAGGTTAATCTTCATTTCTTTAAATATATGTGTGTGTGTGTGTGTGTGTGTGTGTGTGTGTGTATTTATATATTTTATTGATTTTTCACAGAGAGGAAGGGAGAGGGATAGAGAGTTAGAAACATCGATGAGAGAGAGAGATCGATCAGCCACCTCCTGCATGCCCCCTACTGGGGATGTGCCCGCAACCAAGGTACCTTGACCGGAATCAAACCTGGGACCTTTCAGTCCTCATACCAATGCTCTATCCACTGAGCCAAACCGGTTTCGGCAAATCTTCTTCATTTCTCAAATGAGAATGGAAACAGTTACTGCTGCATAAGCCGGGTGAGGAGCATGTAAGAGATTCCTGTAAGGCATGTAGCTCAGTGCTTGGCGCAGCGCTAAGCGGTGGGTATATATTTTGGCTCTTGTTCCTTCCTAGGATTCTTGTCATACCTGAGTGTGTCGCTTCAAACAGATCTGACTTGTTCTCTGAAAGATGGACGTCAGAGTGAGAGTGGGATGCAGTGGTCCAGCAAGCTGAGCCAGGGGCATCCACCCAGCTCTGTCCTTGTCACCTACCCAGTAGACCTGGGCCACCCACACAGGGGACCACCTGAGCTCTCCCTCAGGAAGGGTCACCTACGCCCACCTGGCCTTAACCCCGTTCTCTGGAATTTCTCTCGCCAGATGGCTTTGTACCTTTGTATCAGGGACAAGAAGCAATAGCTGCTGAAGATGAAGGGCCGGCAAGCTTTCAGTCTGGGCTGCTGTCGCTCTAGCTCAGTGGTCCTCAACCTTCCTCATGCCGCAACCCTTTAAGAGAGCTCCTCATGTGGTGGTGACCCCCAACCATAACATTATTTCCGTTGCTACTTCATCGCTGTCATTTTGCTACTGTGATGAACTGTAATGTAAATAGCTGATAGACAGGATGTATTTTCGTTGTTACAAATTGAACATAATGAAAGCATAGGGATTAATCACAAAAACAATACGTAATTATATATTGTGAAATATTTATTTCTAATGACAAATAAATGAAATTTTGTCTTGAATCGTGGTGTAGCATGGGCAACAGTCTTCACATGACAACAGTAAACTACATGGCTACATTTTGCTACACCGAGGAGCGGTGTGTTGGTTCCTAAGACCATGGGAAATAGGTGTTTTCCAATAGTCTTAGGCGACCCCTGTGAAAAGGTCGTTCAACCCCCAAAGGGGTCGCGACCCACAGGTTGAGAACCGCTGCTCTAGCTGGTTGGAAGCATCGGTAGGACGGAGCCTGCAGCTCTTGGTCTCAGCTCCCTCTGTCCACTGGGAGGAACCAGCCTGGACCGCCGTGGAGATGCTCAGAGCAGCGTGGGCAGCGGTGGGGGGAAGGTAAGCACCACCCTGAGTGCCAGCTGAGACCCCGCTCTGCAGTGAATCCCACCCCGCTAATTTACCTCTGCAGAGTGCGCTCACGGCCTGGCTGTGGTTTCCCTCGGTGGACGGCGGGCTGTCCGGGGGGAATGAGGCGTCACAGGCTCCTGGACTTCTCGGGGAGCTTTTCATTGGTAATTGAAGGGCGTGAGAGGGGGCCGCACATTAGAGAGGATCGGGGATCTGCCTCTTTCCGGAAGCTCCTTTTCTAAATGGCTGGTCTTTCCCCCCACCCAGATTGTAGGTCGGGTGGAGTTCAAAACAGATGCTCTCTCTCTCTTCTTTTTAAATTAGGGAACTTGTGTTTTTTCCTGGAAGGATGATAAACCGTGGTGAGATTTTCGGAGGACCTGTCCAATTTTCGAATTCAATTTCGTATGAAGAGTGATGACAATTACTACCGGGTGCCTTGAGAGAATATAATTAGATCTGTGTAGGTAGATGGAAGGAAATCACCCGGGGAGAGTGAATCAGGACCTGGGGGAGGGAGGTGGCTGAGAGATTTGTCCCCCAAAGGGGTTTGCTAAGAAAATGCAGCCGGTGTGAGTCTGCTGGCCTGCCTTCCTGTGTTCCTCAGGCTCTGAACTTCCCTCTCCTGTGCGTGTATAAGTGATCCTCTTATGCTCCCAGCTCCAGGTATTCATGCAGTACGTTTTGGGGGGGCCTCACCAAGAGCCAACACCCTCTGCTTAGTGTTGGGGATGCACAAGTCAACAAACGAGAGCCGGTTTTGGACCCTGCCCTATCCAAGCGCAGCCTAATGCAGGCTCCAGGCAATTAAGCAGTAATTGCCATGCAATGAGGAGAGTGCTATGGTTTGTGAAGCCCCAGGGGCTCATGGGAGCCCACAGGACGGGCATCCATCTAAACCAGACTGAGAGTGGAAGGCAGAGCTGAAGTGCACCCCTGGGCGGGGGTGCGGGGCGTGGGAGAAGGTTCCTGGAATGTGCCAACTCTTGGGCAGACAAGGGGCACTGTCCCTGGGATGGGGCATTTTAATTTGTCCTCAGGGTCCTGCGTGCTCGAGAGGAAAGTTTGCCACAGAGAGTCCAAGGTCAGGTTTTGGTTTTAGAAATGAGCCCCCTTCTAGTCCTATCCATCCTGTCCTTTCTGCTTCATGACTAGGCCCAGGACTGATCTGGAGGGTAGGATGGGAGGGTAATCTTCTAGGCCTCTAATTCCCAAGAGACTCAGCATCCAGTGGAAAATAAACAAAAAGGAATGAGTAGACATGGGTATCATATGCTAGAGCAGTGGTTCTCAACCTTTCTAATGCCCGGACCCTTTAATACAGTTCCTCATGTTGTGGTGACCCCCAACCATAAAATTATTTTCTTTGCTACTTCCTAACAGTAATTTTGCTACTGTTGTGAATCGTAATATAAATATCTGTGTTTTCTGATGGTCTTAGGCGACCCCTATGATGGGGTCAATGGACCCCCAGAGGGGTCGCGACCCACAGGTTGAGAACCGCTGTGCTAGAGGGAAAGCCAGCAGGTTCTGGGGACCCATGGGAGGGGTCCCCACTGCCTGAATAAGTACCCCAGCCACGCCATCCCAGCTCTTCGCCACGGTGATGGCCCACACTGCCTACTCCACCAGAGTGTACATATGTGGGCTGTTTGCTTCGGGCTGGAAGGTCTTTAGTGAGTTCCAAAGGGTCCTTTTCTGCCAAGAGAGGGGGCCGCTTCTACCCGTTGCCCAGGCCCTCCTTCTGGAAGTGTGCCAATGCATGTGAATGTGGTAACACTTCCTGGAAGGCAGTGCGGCTTTCTGGCTGCTCGCCGTTCAGTCTAACGTTTTACTGAGGGAGCTGGGGAAGGAGCCTCAGATCCCAGACCAGTGCTCTCATTACCCTAATGGCCCCAGGTAGCTCTCAGAGGCCGCAGCCTCCACCGCTGTAAGTGGCTCTGTCGCCGCCTGCTCCACTTTGTTCTGGCCCCAGGAGTCAGTCTCCAGCCCCTGCGGTGATTCTCACCACCCCATGTGCAGATTCTCACCACGCTGTGTTCAGGTTCTCACCATCCCATGTTCCTATTCTCATGACACCGCGGTGATTCTTACCACACCATGGTGATTCTCACCACATCATGTGCAGATTCTCACCACGCCGTGTTCAGGTTCTCACCATCCCATGTTCCTATTCTCATGACACCACGGTGATTCTTACCACATCATGTTCAGATTCTCACCATTCCGTGTTCAGGGTCTCACCATACCATGTCCCTATTCTCATGACACCGCAGTGATTCTCACCACATCATGTTCAGATTCTCACCATACCGTGTTCAGGTTCTCACCATCCCATGTTCCTGTTCTCATTACACCATGGTGATTCTTACCACATCATGTTCAGATTCTCAGCACATCGTGTTCAGATTCTCACCACACCGTGTTCAGGTTCTCACCATCCCATGTTCCTATTCTCATTACACCGTGGTGATTCTTACCATACCATGGTGGTGTTCTCACCACACCATGTTCAGATTCTCCCCACACCATGGTCCAGATTGGCGCTCCACATAGTCTTGCTCTAAAAAACACGTGTATTTTGCCCAACAGTGACTTGGACTGCAAAGAGAGGTTACAACTAAGAATCATGACAAATCCCTTTGTAACAACTTACACTTTATTTACATGAAGGATTTAGATCTAGCCGGCTGTTTTTATTTCCATGAAAACAACAACAACAACACACTCTTCCTTATGTGTGTATCAATGACTGTTTCTAAAACCAAATCCCTTTCACTCGAGTACAAGCACATCTTGGGTAAAGACCCAAGTAATTAAAAACAAGAAGCTTGAGATGATTACCCCGGGAGCTGATAGCTTGATGGCCTGAACTTCAAATGCAATCACACCTACTAAGTATAATTAAGCTCAACCCCTACCTGCAGGCCCACTGAGCATTTGATGCAAACTCACAGCGGCCAGAAAATCCAGGATGCAGGCTCTGAAGTCACCAGGATCACCCTGCTCTTATTGGAGATGCTTTGATCCTGCTCTTGCCCCTGGGGCAGGAGCTGATGCAATCTAACCCAATCAGAGACACTCGGACGAAAGCAACACGTATGTCAGTCTCAGCTGCTTTTCTTTGTTGTCAGCTGGAAGACCCCTACAGATTCTATTGAGCGCATTTAGAAATTAAGAGTCCTGACTTGAAACATCAGCAAGCTGTAGGACGAAGATGGCCACCTCCAATCTCTACTCCAATAACCCGAAATCCTGTGACAATGGCCTTTGGTCAAGGGGGGCTGTGTCTTTGGGGCTCAACTCCTCCTCATGGGGTGTGAGGAAGACTTATCAGCTGGAATGTGAACATCAGGACCTTCCCTGCCTGCACCGAGGGGACTATTTTTGTCTCTTACACGTATATGAGAAAATGGGTGGTAGCTCCTTTTAGAGGCTGTAGAGTGAGAAAGAATGGGCGCCCGAGTTGGGAATCAGCCCTGCCCCCCACATTCATAAAATAGGAACAATATTAGCCCTCCCTGGACCTCAGGGTGGGGAGACTGTCTTTCTTTTATTTATTATGTAACACAGTAGCAGGTTGCTCTGGAAAGACAAAATAGATTCATATTCATGGTGGGGAGAGGAAGTGAGGAGGGACCTATCATTGAAGGGGCCATGATGGGCCTTTATATTCCTATTGTTTCACATAATTTAACTGGATATAATTGTCATCAAAAACCACCAACTAGGCTTTCCGTAGACAAGGCAAGAGCTCAGAAAAGTGAAGTAGCTTGCTCCAAGTTGCACAACAAGAATGAGCAGAGATGCCGAGACCGGTTTGGCTCAGTGGATAGAGCGTCGGTCTGCGGACTGAAGGGTCCTGGGTTCGATTCCGGTCAAGGGCATGTACATTGGTTGTGAGCACATCTCCAGTGGGGGTCATGTAGGAGGCGGCTGATTGATGTCTCTCTCTCATTAATGTTTCTGGCTTTCTATCCCTTTCCCTTCCTCTCTGTGAAAAACCAATAAAATATATATTTAAAAAAAAAAAAGAATGAGCAGAGCTTCCAAAACCAGTTTGACTCAGTGGATAGAGCGTCTGAAAGGTCCTGGGTTTGATTCCAGTCAAAGGCATGTACCTTGGTTGCGGGCACATCTCCAGTGTGGGCACGCAGGAGGTGGCTGATCGATGTCTCTCATCGATGTATCTAGCTCTCTATCCCTCTCCTTTTCTCTCTGTAAAAAAAATCAATAAAATATATTAAAAAAAAAAAAAGAATGAGCAGAACTGGGATTTGAACCCCCCTTAACTCTTGCTTATTTCTTCCACAATCAGTGGAAAATAGTGTCAAAGAGCATTCCTTGCTCGTATCCTAATGTTCTTTCTTCCCTTCCTCCTGTGAAGGTTTCTTGCAAGAGCTTTCATCATTTTTGTCTGAAAATCACCCCGCCAATAGGGCCGTTTCGATGGCAGAGCTGGTTGGCGGCGAGGGAAGGGACGGGGACGTGGACTCCTGGGCGGCCTGCCAGGTGTTCCCATTGCTCTGCCCAGGTTGGCAGGGCAGTGTCTGCCGGCTCGCTGCTTCCCCGCAATCATGATCCATCTTCTGAGATGAAATGAGAAAATTGCTTAGAGAAAGTAATTAGATCATTGGTTCTGGGGAAGAGACTGACTAGACCAGGAGCGGTTTTTAGCTCCGTGACACTCTGCATCCGCCTGGGAATATGAACTGGGTCTGAAAGAATGTTCCTGTTTGGCTCAGTGGATAGAGCGTTGGCCTGCGGACTGAAAGGTCCCGGGTTTGATTCTGGTCAAGGGCATGTACCTTGGTTGTGGGCACATACCCAGTAGGGGACATGCAGGAGGCGGCTGATCGATGTCTCTCTCTCATCGATGTTTCTAGCTCTCTGTCCCTCTCCCTTCCTCTCTGTGAAAAATCAATAAAATATATTATAAAAAAAAAAAAAGAACGTTCCTGTGTGACGCCATGGATATTTCCTTCCCACACGAGGGAGGGAAATAGGATTTCAGGGCCAGGACTCAAGTCAGATCAAATGTAAAGAATAAAAACATCACCGGGGTAGGTGAGTATGTACCTGTGTCATAGGGTTGTTAGGAGGTGACACGTTTATAAAACATGGAGCACAGACCTGGAGCCAGGCAGTTGAGCTTTTACCGTACGAATATAAATATGTGCCAAGTACAAGTCCATGGGTTGTCCTGTTGTTCTTCAAGGAACATGTGTGCCCAGGGTAGCATGGATCCCTGTCATGTAGGAATTGCTCCATAGAAATTTAGTGGGTGGAAAATGCAGGCAATTCTACTGATCTCATTATATGTATACATATATGTATATATGTAAAATTCTCAAGTCCACGCCCATTTTACTTGTCAATCAGTGCGTTTATGTTAAGGCGTTGGGAATATAGAACACTGCAGAATCCAGATGGAGACTGTTCAACTCTTCTCCAGATTGGGAATTCATCCGTACAAATAGCTAAAACATTAAGAGAATTATCGCATATTAGAAAATGCTCCTGCTGGTTGATGAAATGAGAGAAGTCATTGCACCGAGACCGGTTTGGCTCAGTGGATAGAGCGTCGGCCTGCGGACTGAAAGGTCCCAGGTTCGATTCCAGTCAGGGGCATGTACCTTGGTTGCGGGCACATCTCCAGTGGGGGGCATTGCAGGAGGCAGCTGATGGATGTCTCTCTCTCGTCGATGTTTCTGACTCTCTATCCCTCTCCCTTCCTCTCTGTGAAAAATCAATAAAATATATTTAAAAAAAAGAAGAAGTCATTGCATCTCTGGAGAGTCAAGGCAGGCACCTCCTGAGAGCCACAGGGTCCCTTGGGGATCCTCACTCCAGGGCCGCGTGTGCCCCTGCAGCGCCCAGCCCTTCTCGTGACAGCGAGAGAGGTGCCCCCACAAATCACTTGATTAGCTGTCTTTCAAATTAAATTGGTTCTGATCTGGATGTTGTCAAAAAAAATATCGAAGGCCCGGGGAAGATTACAGTGTTTAGGAATCAAAAGCAGCTGCCTCTCTTCGTAATGGCACCTTTTTTTTTTTTTTAAATCCCGATTTGACCATCCTCCTTTCAGAACTGAGTTCACCACAACTG